>CM060631.1:1900000-1927500 GCA_030578275.1 Meda fulgida | reverse complement strand
TTAGAATATATCAGAATATATATGAGAATATATCATATAAATGTAGTTCCAGGTATTAAAAAAAAAACATTTCAACTTTAATGCACATATCTTGTTCAATGTCCCAATAATAATAATAATAAATATGTTCTAACATAGTTGTATATAATTTACAAATATATAGAAAATATTAAATTTTATAATATATTTAAAAAATATATATAATATAAATATTTCCAGGCTTATTTAAAAAAAAAAAAACATTTAAACTTTTAATGTGCCTATCTTATGTTCAATGTCACAATAATAATAATATATATTTTATAACATTATATTATATTTATTATTATACATAATATTATATTTTATAATATATTAATATAAAAAATAGTATTACAAATATATGAAATACAAAAAATAAATATTAGACTATATTAGACATATATATATATATATATATATATATATATATATATATGAATTATATACATACACACGTGTAGTATTAGATGTATATGTATGTACATATGTATAATATACACACATAGATCCATAAACAAAGTGTTAAATTGTCAAGTATCAAGTATTTAATCAATAATTCATCCTCGTACCTCATGATGAGTAGCTCTGCAGTGATTGCACTTCAGACGAGATCTCCCGCCACAGGGATTTCCGGTTTCAGAAGCACTCGTGTTCTCTGATCTGGGCTCGTGTCATTATGACGTGTCCTGAGGTCAGAGGTCTCGTCTGCATAAAAACACCATCAACAACCTCTGAAACTGGAGCGTCAATCATCTCCAGTGCCTCAAACATGAAAACACTGACTTCTGATCAAATGCTGGGGAGTCATTTTCATCATGGAGATGTGATGGATGAAACGAGTGATTATGCTGTGATTTGGGCAGGGTGTGTGTGTGTGTGTGTGTGTGTCCCGTCTCTCACAGGCCGCTCTGAATAATGTATTCGCAGCTATAGGGGGTCGAGACTGGGCTTTATGAAAAATACATCTCGGTGCCGGGGCCGTCAGACACACACCCTCTCACCCCAGAACAACCACACACACACACACACACACGCGCGTGATCAGAGGTCACGCTTAAGAAATCTTCTTAAAACTCCTACAATAATAACAAGAGTCTTCATACTGTACGAGTGTAAGGATCTGAGATCTCCGTCTCATATTTGGATTTCATTCCTCCGATATCTGCCAATCCGAGCGCATTTGAGGAGTTGTTGAGATCTTCTGAAACTGATTTCCCATCCCACACACTCTTGCTGGAGCACTGCATTCACAGGAACCATGGGCTTTTCGTTTCACAACATTATGACTAAGTACTTTATGACTAAGTACTTTATGACTAAGTTGGCTTTCTTCTTTAAGAATTGTTTCTTTATTTCTGCTTAATGTTGTTTTCCAGTAAAAATATAGAAACATTCTTGAATCAAGATACATTTACAGGAAGAACAAATTGACTGAAGATATTAATGATAAATGATTCAAAATGAAGTGAGTTTATGCTTAAAACAAGAACGAATATCTACCAATGCAGTCAGAAAAAAATCTTGTCAGAATCAATATAAAAAAATGTCGAACCCCATTGGCAGATATTTCTCTTGTTTTAAGCATAAACTTACATACATTTCTCATTAACCCAGACTTAATAAATTGTTATTTTGCTTAATATATACTTACATGTGTGTGTGTGTGTGTGTGTGTGTGTGTGTGTGTGTGTGTGTGTGTGTGTGTGTGTGTGTGTGTGTGTGTGTGTGTGTGTGTGTGTGTGTGTGTCACCAATCGTGCAGGTCATGAGAACGACTACTGTGAGAACCTTTAAACTAATTTGCTCTCCATTTAATCTCGTTGTGGTCCTGGAGAAACATTTGAGATATTAGAGCTGAATTTTCACACTCAGTGTTCTGGTTATTTCCACGCTCTTTCAATCCTCATGCGTGCTGCATTCTTACCGTTGGTTTTTATGACTGTAATTTCTAAAAGAACCCCCCCCTCCCTCCTCTCCCCTCTCTCCCCTCTCTCCCCTCTCTCCTCTCTCCCCTCTCTCTCTCTCTCTCTCTCTCTCCCCTCTCTCTCTCTCTCTCCTCTCCCCTCTCTCTCGCTCTCTCTCTCTCTCTCGCTCTCTCTCTCGCTCGTCCTCAACACCTCCTCCTCCTCAGTCTTAAGTTGGTGGGCAGGAACTGAGTTGGTTGCTGAAGAAGCTGAGAGGGAGAGAGAGAGAGAAAAAGAGAGAGAGAGCGAGCGAGGGAGAGCGAGAGAGAGAGCGTGAGAGAGAGAGAGAAAGAGCGTGTGAGATAGAGAGAGAGAGAGAGAGAGAGAGAGAGAGAGAGAGAGAGAGAGAGAGAGAGAGAGAGAGAGAGAGAGAGCGAGCTAGGGAGTGAACTGTGTCTGGGTCATCTCAGACAGTCAGAGAGAGACAGGAGAAGGATAGAGGAGCATGTCAGAGGATGTGGTTTTGCTCTGAGCTTGCAGAACATTGCATTGCACACACACATACTTTGAGCATGACCTAACGGCAGCACACGAAGTGTGTGTTCTGCGCTCCGTGAGCTGCCTGTCGCAGGAGGACTGATCCGGGGATCCTCGCTTCTTCTTCTCTTTCTGGTTATTATTGTGCCGTCACATCTAACGGGAACCGTACCAGCACTCTCGCTTTTATTCCGGTGGATCGCTGACTCAAACTTGCAGCGTCTGTGTGTTAAACCTTCACAACAGGTAAAGCCAGTCCGTCTCACTTCCGCGTGTTAAAGGTGGTGTGTGTGTGTGTGTGTGTGTGTCTGTCTGTCTGTCTTTCTGTCTGTCTGTCTAGAAAAGTAAACACTACAGCAGTGCAGGAGATAAAGAATCAATCATGGGAAGCCACAAGCCACAAGTTTGCCACTGTGAGATGATGACCGTATTTAACCGTTAACACACACACACACACACACACACACACACACACACACACACACACACACACACACACACACACACACACCAGTGCTTTAGTTAGAGTCACATGTACAGAGTGTGATGCTGACAGGAGGATCTCACCTTCACTGCCGGACGGCTGGCAGAAGTGCTTCTTCAGGACTTTATTTCAGTTGTTTGTCTGAAAGCAGAGGATTGAGCTTGAATTCAATGCAAAAATATATATTTTTCTCTTGTTTTCCAGCACAAATATCTAAACATTCCTAAATCAAGACGCATTTGCGGCAGAAGCAGAATGACGTACGATATTAAGTCTCGTTTTAATGCTTGTGCTTAAATTCAGTTTTTTTCTGACTCCGTTGGCAGATATCTGTTCTTGTTTTAAGCATCATTTTGATCGATTTCTCATTAAACAAGACTTAATATCTTACGCCATTCTGGAAAATACATAGGAAGCCAAAAATACACCGAGAGTGAAAATGCTGTGTAATGTAGAACAACCTGAAGATATCTGATGTCTAAAGTCAGCATGAAATGAAAAATCATCTGATTCATGTCATTGATCTTATTGTGAACAATTCATTTGTGCACATTTCATTTTTCTACCATGTTTTTTGACTCATTAGTTTAAATCAAACTCAATCTTCTGGCGATGTACAGTATGTTGAACTTAAACCCCGCCCCTTTCTTACAAATAACCGGATCCATCAATCCACAACCGATCCCAGTCCTACTATTTTCTTTGTTTCACTTGGATGTACGTCACAGTAAGAAAAACATCTGTTGCTACTTCCGTTACATCGCGACTTTAAATCCAGCTTTTGGACCAATGAGATTTCACTGGAGGCGGGGCTTTCTTTCGCAACGCTGCAGAGCGGTTCAACGACATTTCCTGTCACTCGTCAAATGTTAGTTCGTTATTGACAGAAATAAAACTTACAAATAGAGTTTTTAAACTTTGATTTTGCACAAAAATCTCAGGGAATGTTAGTTTATGCTTATTTAAAAAATGTATATTTATCAGATACATTATGCAACAATACATGTTTTTAACTGTATTATTTATACTATAACAATAATAAAACAATGAATTAGCTGTTATTTTTACATTTTGAGTTTTCATTTTAAATTAAGTTTAAGTTTTAGTAATTATATGTGCTTAAGTCATTTTTTAAAAATATTTATATGTAGCTTTAGCATATTTTTATTTCAGTTTTAGCAATTTTAGTACTTTAGCTTACACTGATTTATTTCAGTTACTTACCAAGGCAACATGTTTAATTTTCATTTAAGTTTTTCATCTAATATGTATTATTTTATTTTATTTCAGATTTATTTTAATTACCAAAAACAACTTTTAATATTTTTTTTTTTTTTTTTTTTTTTTTTTTGCAATATCAGCATATTTTGTAACATTAAATTGCATGTGGCATCATCTTAGGGGAAGAAAATAGCTCTTTATACATTTTATGGCATACTGATCAAATATCAAGTCAAGAAAAGGTTAAAAACCAAGTCGAGTGCATTGCATTGTTGCATACTCTGTTATGTACTGCACATTTAGTAAAATATTCCATACAAACCAATAGAAAATGTGCACACTGTACCCAGAATGCATAATAAATACTGAAAGAGTATTAGTATGTTAGTATGCTAATCTATTGTTGTCCAGCTGTCGCTCATATTGCCAGAAATTGCCAACTCTCCTTGTAAATGAATGTCTTACAGACGCAAATCGCTGTCAGAGTGAACGCCCTTTAAGAAAGGAATGTAAGAAAGGAGAAGAGAGAAAGCAAAGTGTCATTAATCAGTTCCAGATGCCTCAGGAATCGACACACAGAGCCGCTGTTGTCCTGGAGGAATCTGTGCATCATATCACGGGCTCGTGCCCTCCGACCCCACGCGTACCCGCTCTTCAGTGTCATATGGGCATCAGCTGGAACATTTTATCAGCTCAGAGGGAAAAAAATACAAAAACTCAATTTTGTACATTGTCGGAAAACATTATGAGTGGTGTGCAAAAGTTGCAGACATGATGCTATAGTGTTTATGGGTGTGTGGGGGGTACGATTACACACTAATGATGTACTATAAATGGAAACGTACAAATGACAACATTGTCCAAACGATCCCTGTTCACACATCCATGAAAATGGCAAAAAAAAAAACGTTTTGTTCTGCTACCATGCCATTAGATGGCGATGTCACTTTAAAAAGAAACACCATGCGCCTGCAACTGAACACATAATACGCGCGCATGATGTTACCGTTTTATGGAAGCTTGTTTCCGACTTATTACCTCACAATTCTGACTTTTTTCCCTCACAATTACGTGATATAAACTCGCAATTATGAGGAAAAAAGTCAGAATTCCTAGATATAAACTATAAAAAAAGTCAAAATTGAGAGAAAAAAATCTTAATTGATAGATATAAACTCAAAAAAGTTAAAATTGCTATATATAAACACAATTGCGTGAGAAAAAAAGTCGCAATTACTTTTATTTAAAGTAATAATTTTTTTATTATTTACTTATTTTTTTAATTTAGTGGTGGAAACAAAATTCCATACGGTTTTCACAAATTCGTGTTTTTGTAGTTTACAAGGAGACAATAACGGTATCGTTTTCAAAAACTTGCGCTAGCCGTTTTCAAAAGTTTGCATTTTCTGGCCCCGTAAACGCTGTTGTCGTGCCAAAACGCATAAAAAGTTTTCTGTTTTAAGTTTTAATGCTTGTTTTAATTTCCAGTTTTAATCCCGTTCACACCAAAGACCAAAACGATAAAGATTGTTTTAAAAATCACTCTAAATTTATAAGATTAGCAGAGTCCACAACACAACTTCAACTATAACAACACTGTTGGAATATATAGTGGGAATCACTTTCAGAACTATTTTTTTTCCCAGTTGATGAATGATAAAACATTGACGGCCAATCAGAATCTGTCCTGCTTTGAAGAGCTCGAGCAGACGACAGCGAGCGCTTTGAATAAACATAAAGTTATGGTGCATTGGTGTGGATATAGTTATTGTTATAGTCATCATCCCCTGGTGACATCTGAAAGTTTGAACACTGATCAAATAAGTTAAGTATTATTCAAAACCATAGCAGGACAAGTTATAATAAAGTTGATTTTTTTCAGTTAGAGGTTTGTTTAATATTATGAACAATATTAATGATGATGTTTGACTTCGCAAACACTAATGAGACAACGGCTGACAATACAGTAAGGGTACAGACCTATTAATATACTGAATATTAATATTATTAATAGTACAGTAGGCCTAATATTAATGCGATGGCAACATTTTTTTTTAAATGGTTTTTGATTTAAAAAAAAAGCCATAATTATATATTGATATCTCTGAAATGTTTATAGTAGACTTTGGTATATGGAGCCACCAAGCGCACATCGTGATGGGAAAAATTAGATGGAAGGAAAAATAATTTTTCAATGCTTTTGCATTCGCTCGCAAAACTATTGCATTCCCTCTGAGAAACTGTGTTCATTTGATGCATTAAATGGATCAAAATGTACAGTAAAGACATTTATAATGTTACAACAGATTCTATAACTTTTTATTCATCAAAGAATCCTGAAAAAAAATTATGTTGAAAAACTGGTTTTCAACATTGATATTATCATAAATGTTTCTTGAGCAGAAAAGTTTCAAGAGCTTGAGTTTCTCAAGGGAACACAGAACGTCTCGGTTACGTATGTAACCCTCGTTCCCTGAGTAGGGAACGGAGGCGTTACGTCGGATGACGACGAATGGGGTTTCGCTTAGAACACCTATCGACTTCGAGTATACAAAAACGAGCCAATGGCAAAGAAATGCCATGGGTCTGCGGAATTTGCATGACGTAACTCCGCCCCACCTCGTGGGTATAAAAGGAGGACGCCGGCAACATGCAGTTATGTTTCTTCGCTGAGGAGCCAAGACTGAGCTCAGGCGATCCCCGCGGTACAGAGGAAGTGGCAGGAAGACGTAACGTCTCCGTTCCCTACTCAGGGAACGAGGGTTACATACGTAACCGAGACGTTCCCTTTCGTTGTCACTCCGAGTTACGTCGGATGACGACCAATGGGGTTATCAGTCTAATCACGCCACCTTCACAGCTGTCTTCTAGTGCCCTGCGTAAATCTGAGCCCTTGTAAGACTTGTAAGGACGAAGGACTCCTATTTAACACAGGAATACCAAGGTACACTGGGAAGCATATCCCATAGTTTAGAGGAAATATGCAATTAACACCAACCCAGAGGGGGGGGGGGGGCATTTGGAAATACACATATGACCCGAAGGAAACATATGGAGAATTCTGAGGTGTCCAGCCGCAGGTGGAATATTTCAACCTCAGGGGTGGCAAGGTGGCTTGCCAAGGGAAAGACACATGCTCAGAGAGGCTTACAGTGGAAATACACGTGTGGGGGTAGCTCCGGGGAGGGACCATGCACACGGGAGGCACCTAGCCGACGCCCAGGCAATAGACACTGGCGCTAGCATCAGGGGTGCTGGAGGAACTCAGGGCTTGCGGAGAAGCTCACCTGAGGAGAATATCGCACGTATCCAGTCCGTGGAGTGGAATGGCGAGCAAGCGAAGACACCTGAGCGGGTCGGGTACTAGCTAGTTGAAGCGAGTACATGAGAGGACACAGGCTCCACTCAGAGATTGTAGAATCTGGCGGATGTGTTCGGTGTCGCCCAGCCTGCAGCTCTGCAGATGTCTGTTAGCGAGGCGCCATGCGCTAGAGCCCAAGAGGATGCCACACTCCGGGTGGAGTGGGCAGTCACACCAAGGGGGCACGGTCGACCTTGCTGCTGGTATTCCAAAGCAATGGTGTCCACTATCCAGTGAGACAACCTCTGCTTTGAGAGAGCCTTTCCCTTCAGCTTCCCACCATAACAGACAAAGAGCTGGTCTGAGGTCCTGAAACACTGCGTCCTGTCTACATAGGCGCGGAGAGCGTGTACTGGACAGAGCAGTGCCAAGGCTGGGTCTGCCTCCTCCAAGGGCAGCGCTTGCAGGTTCACCACCTGGTCCCGGAAGGGAGTGGTAGGAACCTTGGGCACATATCCAAGCCGGGGTCTCAGGATCACGTGAGAGTAAGCCGGCCTGAATTCCAGACATGCTTCGTCAACGGAGAATGCGTGCAGGTCCCCGACCCTCTTGAGAGAGGCCAATGCAACCAGGAGCGCTGTCTTCATTGACAGGAACTTAAGCTCCACTGATTGCAGAGGCTCAAAGTGAGCACTCTGTAGGGCACTTAGAACCACTGCGAGGTCCCAAGAGGGAACGAGAGGAGAGCCAGGAGGATTCAGTCTCCTCGCCCCCCTCAGGAACCTGACGATCAGGTCGTACTTCCCTAAGGATTTACCTTCCACTAAGTCGTGGTGTGCGGCAATAGCGGCAACATAAACTTTGAGGGTGGAGGGAGACAGCCTTCGCTCCAACCCATCTTGAAGGAAGGAAAGCACGAAACTGATCGAACACCTCCGGGGGTCTTCTCGGCGAGAAGAGCACCAGTTGACGAAGAGGTTCCACTTCAACGCGTAGGCGTGCCTCGTGGACGACGCTCTAGCGGAAGTGATGGTAGCCACCACGCAAGGTGGTAGGGTACTCAAACCTGCCTCGTCCCATCCAGGAGCCACACGTGGAGGTTCCAAAGATCGGGACGAGGGTGCCATAGGGTGCCCCGTCCCTGAGAAAGGAGGTCCTTCCTCAGAGGAATTGGCCAAGGAGGTGCTGTCGCGAGGAGCACTAGTTCGGAGAAGGCTCACTGGGGGAAACGCATATTTGCGGCCCCGCGGCCAGCTGTGCGCCAGAGCATCCGTGCCGAGCGTGCCCTCGGTCAGAGAATAATACTGGTCGCAATGGGTCGAGTCGTGGGAGGCAAACAGATCTATCTGTGCGTCCCCGAACTGGTCCCAAATCAGCTGACCGACTGGGGATGGAGTCGCCATTCTCCAGGGAGGGACTGAAGCCGTGAGAGCTCGTCGGCTGCACAGTTCAGGGCTCCGGGAATGTAAATGGCTCGAAGGGACCTCAGATGCTTCTGACTCCATAAGAGGAGGTGGCGAGCGAGTTGCGACATACGGCGGGAGCGTAGACCACCTTGATGGTTGATGTACGCTACAGTGGCGGTATTGTCTGATCGGACTAGTACGTGTTGACCCGTGAGCAACGCCCGGAAGCGGTGCAGGGCAAGGCGTACTGCCAGCAACTCGAGGCAATTGACATGCCATAGGCGCTGGGGTCCTGTCCAGGAGCCCGCGGCAGCATGTCCATTGCACATGGCGCCCCAGCCCATGGTGGAGGCATCTGTTGAGACAACAACATGCCGGGAAACTCGTTCCAGGGGGACACCAGCCCTGAGAAAACTGAGGTTCGACCACGGGGTGAAGGTCTGACGGCAGGTCGGAGTAACTGATACTCGGAGCGTGCCTTGTTGCCATGCCCACCTCGGGACTCGGTCGCGTAGCCAAAGCTGAAGCGGTCTCATATGAAGCAATCCGAGCGGCGTCACCGCGGCTGCAGATGCCATATGCCCCAGGAGCCTCTGAAAATGTTTCAGTGGAACCGCACTCTTGCCCTGAATTTGTCTCAGACAAGTCAGCAGTGACTGCGCGCGCTCGCTCGTAAGCTGCGCGGACATGGCGACCGAGTCGATGTCCATACCGAGAAAAGAGATCCTCTGCACGGGGCAAAGTTTGCTCTTCTCCCAGTTGACCCGAAGGCCCAGACGAGCTAGGTGCCGGAGCACAAGGTCCCTGTGTTCGCAAACCTGATCTCGAGAGTGAGCTAGGATCAGCCAGTCGTCGAGATAGTTCAGGATGCGAACCCCGTGAACCCGAAGGGGAACAAGGGCTGCCTCGACGACCTTCGTGAAGACACGAGGAGACAGGGCTAGCCCGAAAGGGAGAACCGCGTATTGGTATGCCTGCCCCTAGAAAGCAAACCGGAGGAACGGTCTGTGTCGAGGAAGAATGGAGACATGAAAGTAGGCGTCCTTCAGGTCGATCGCTGCAAACCAATCCTGGGGCCGAACACATTCGAAAATGCGTTTGGCGGTGAGCATCTTGAACGGCATCCTGTGAAGGGAGCGATTCAGCACGCGCAGGTCCAGGATTGGTCGTAACCCACCGGTTTTCTTGGGGACAATGAAGTAAGGGCTGTAGAAGCCGGACCTCATCTCGGCTGGAGGGACAGTCTCGATTGCACCCTTCGCCAGCAGGGTGGCAATCTCTGCTCTCATGATGGGGGCATTGCCACCGACCAATGTGGAGCGGACTCCCCTGTAGCAGGGAGGAGACCGTGCGAACTGAATCGCATAGCCGAGCCTGATGGTTCGGGTGACCCAGCGGGACAGACGGGGAAGCTCTAGCCAGGCTCCCAGGAACTGAACCAGCGGGGTCATGCGAACCACAGGCGTCCCCCCGGAGGGGCAGCGAAGCGGAGTAACTGGCCCAGACGTGGACGGCATAGCGGCCCAGTGTGGGGGCACAGTTAACACCCGCGCCCTGACAGAGGAGGCCAGGGAAGGACCAGCGTTCCGCGGGGGCCTGCTCTGGCAGGGGTCTGGCGACAGAGTGGGACAGGGACGAAACGGTCCGTGGACGGCACGCCGTGTCAACCGACTCTGGGACAGAGGGGGACGAGGAGAGCACGGCTTGTGGGCGGCGCTCTGTGTCGTCCGAGAACTCTGTGTGCTCAGAGACTAGAGAGTCAGTTCTTTCTGAATAAGGATTCTTCCCCAGCCCTCCACCGGGGAAAGGAGTGGCCCTGCTACCAACTCCTGGAAAGAACTGAGTCCCATCTCTGAGCAGCCCATCTCAAAAGCGCCTACCAACTCCTGGAAAGAACTGAGTCCCATCTCTGAGCAGCCCATCTCAAAAGCGCAGCTTAACCCGGCGTTTAGCGGGGGGCGGGGCTGGAGAGGGCTGAGGCATCCCCCCACGGTCTTCCAAAGCCAGCCCGGGTGAACGGGCGGGGTTGGAACCGTGGGAGGGCGCCTTTGGCGGTTGGCAGACTGAGGGACCTGAGCGGACGGCGGGGCCGTCGGCAGAATAACCTCAATCTGCTCCTGGGCGGTTGAGAACTGTTGGGCAGAAGTACTCAACCGCACCGCCGAAGAGGCCGACGTGGGATGTGGGATGTCGAGCAGATGAGTCCGCCGACATCCTGCACATCAGCCCCAGAGTGGTAAACATCACCTGACTCGGAGAGCGCACGGCCACCTTAGTCGCTCGGAGAGCAAGGTCAGCGGCGGCGCGCTTTTTGGTAGCTCATTAAAGAGCCTCGAGTCAGTCCCGCCCTCATGCATAACCATGAGCATCTGGGCCAGGTAGACCACAGAACGGTCATGGGATGCAGTGAGGCGGCTGCCTGTCCTGTGGCACTATAGGATTTCGCCACAGATTAGTGTAGATGAAAAGAACTACAGGCTTCGGACGGGTGCTTAGGATTGCGCCGGGAAGCACTCTGAGGACACAGTAGCATTGCAACAGAGCGTTCAACCGGGGGGACCCCAGTGTACCCATGGGGCAGCGGCCCCGTTGAGGGGGGAAAGGCGGATGAGACCAACGAGCGGTCCTGAGAAGACACGCGGGTCTTTCAGGACATCGAGATCTCATCATGCACGTCCGGGAAGAAAGATATTGGGGTTTGCCGTGGACGCGGGTCGGCGGCCTTACCCAAAAACCAATCGTCCCAGGAAAGCATGGCCGTCATCTCCGGATCCGACTCAGGCACAACCGTATGCACACCGGAAGGTGGCAGCTGCGCTGAGTCTTCACTTCCGGAAGAATCAAGCCCACCTTGTGATGCTGCTACAGACATAGCATCTTCCTCTGTAGCTTCAACCGAAACTCGCGGGCCACCCGAAGGTCGACTCGCGGGAATCGGAGGTTCACTAGCGGGCACCGTCACACAGGAGGGGGGCTGGGGTCGCGGACAGATAGTCGGTACCTTGTTCCAGACCGTAACCCTCAGGTCACCCTGGCCACCAGCCGAAATAGCACCCCTCGGGGGAGCGCTAGATCGGGGTGTGGATGAGGGGACTCTCACTCTTGCGAGTTCATTGAGTCTCGACCTAAATGACGCGATGATCATGTTCCCAGAGAGAACATGAATCACCCACGAGCGCTGTACAAGCATGATCAAAGCCCTAACACACTAGACAGCGCTCGTGCCCATCAGAGTCCGATACCAATCTGCCGCAACCACTTTTTTTTTTTAAATGCACGGGCGAGCTGTCTTTAAAAAGACGTGCCGCATGCGAGCTCTTTTGTGAGAGGAGCAAAAACTCCGCGATGTTGAAGCGAGCGGGGAGAACACACTCACTGGCAGATCACTGCACAGATCAGCAGGCAATGTGAACTCGCTGCAAATCGCCGTCACACCAACACCGGAGAGAATGGCTCGTCTCGTAGAGTGAAGTCATAAATAGCTGTGGGGTGAAGAGATACTCTTGGCTCCGAAGCGAAAACATAACTGCATGTTGCCGGCGTCCTCCTTTTATACCCACGAGGTGGGGCGGAGTTACGTCATGCAAATTCCGCAGACCCATGGCATTTCTTTGCCATTGGCTCGTTTTTGTATACTCGAAGTCGATAGGTGTTCTAAGCGAAACCCCATTCGTCGCCATCCGACATAACTCGGAGTGACAACGAAAGGGAACTTTTGCTACAGAATGCAAAAGCATTGAAATATACATTTTCCTCCCATTTCGTATTTTTCCCTTTTATGGGTCCATACGGTCTCCTTGGCAAACCTGGGCACAGTTTGAAACATTTACTCCATCCATCCTAAATAGTATTGAAAATTAGAACTAGTGCGTCCCAAATCGTAGTTTGTTGAAATGAGTTTTCCATAGTCACCCGAATGGTCTCATCTAGAATCTGAACTGCAGATCCAACCACAACCCATTATTCGATTAGAGCTACAAACACAAATAAAAAGTGTTAGAAAACTACAAGCATGGCAGATGTGTGGGAACACTGGTTAAGGGGTTTGAGAAATTAATAATCAGCATCTAAACTGCCAAAAAGATATTTATTCAATGTTACCCACATCATATTTCATCTGCAACCGCATTGTGAACTTTTATAACGATACGTTTGCATAATGATGCATTTAAAAGAGTCTTTGCATGACTGGAATATGGTAGGAAATTAAATGAAATTGAATGTTGAGGATTTTAACAGTGATGACATGATTGACAGGGCAGTTTAAACGTTGGGAGCAAAATACGAAATGATGAAGAAGTAGTGTGTCCCAAAGCTTGCCTACTCTTCTGCTACTCAAAAGTGTTTAGTTTTTCTCCACAGAAACACTTTTAGGGCGTAGTATAAGTAGGCAAACTGGGACGCAGATCTCTCCTGACACTTTAACTGAGCATGTTTGAGATTACCGAGGTCTTCTTAAGGATGAGAATATCATGTGTGAATCTGTTTGCAGAAAACTTGTAGATCATTTCTGCAGGTATTTATTTTATCGGTATGATCATCATCATCATCATCATCATCGGCAGCTTGTCTGGTGTGTTAGGAATATGATTAATATTTTGCTAACCGAATTAGGACAGAGAACCCTCTCTAGTGCACAATAATTGGACATGCATTTGAATCGTATTGTCCCTTTACTGAAACGCTGAGGACTGGTCTGTGAACAGAGAAGATGTTCACCTTCTCCTGTGATTGCACAGCCTACAAATCAGATGTCACATTCGCTGGCGGTGCACTTCTCCTCGCTGGAGGAGATGAAACACTCGACGGAAGATGAATGCTGATTCCTGTTCTTCTCCTGCCACTTTGAAGGGATTACGTGTGAAGATTAGGTTCTTCCCTCGTGTCGCAGCGTCAAGTTCTGCCACATGTATTCAAGCCTCTGGCGATGCCTAGCACAACAGAGAACAGTCAAAGCGGGAAATATGCAAGCGCTGCAGGAAAACACACACTTTCTGTTTAACAGGCCACAGAATAAAGCATCTTTAACACGTCTTCAAGACTCATCGACTCGCTTGTTGAAAAAAAATATTCATTTCTTTAAAAAAAAAAAAAGACCTCAAACTTTTGAATGGTATGCATTCTTATCCATTTATTTTGTTTTCCTAACTAAGTTGCATTTTATTATTTGTATTTTGCATCGTTTTGTTCTTGCTGTTTGCAAAAAAAGACCTGCTTCGCACCAAACATGAAATTAATTTAATGAAACAGCAACAAAACAAACAAAAACTAGTCACTTGATGATCTATATGGATAAACACAGCATCATGTCTGTGGTTCAATCATAGAGGGCACACCGAGTCCGGAATTCTCACTTTCAAAAATAAATATGACCTCACGTTATGTCAATCACATCCGAAACTTTCGTCCGTCATAAAAAAAATTGGATCGGGTTCGATTTTCAGCGTTTTCCGCATCCGTTTTGACAATTCAGAGCCACCGAATCACGAATACGAAAAAACGCATCCGAAAATTTCGGACTCAGTGTGCAAGGGCCTTTACACCTAAAATATAAAAATAATATATGAAATATGCAAGTGCTGCAGGAAAACACGCGTTCTGTGTTTATCAAGGTGATATTGATGGAGTCATCATTCAATACTTTGCTCGAGTGCAACAGAACTTGAGCTTTGTGTGTTTTAATAGAGAAGCACATGTAGATCGTTCTGGTAAAGTGCAGGTTTGTTTTAAGAAAAGAGACTGAATGCTTTCTTCAGCACATTCACTGGATTATTCCCACTGAAAACAGTCTCACACTCCCACACAACATGCTGTCGCACATATGGGCGCTGGGGAGGGCGGCGAATCACTTTCTCATTCGCTTTTACAAATAAACTTCTTTATTGGCTTCGATGGTTCCATGATGAACTTGAAAGATTCCATGGAATCTTTTCAATGCACAAAATGTTCTAAACTAAAAAAATAAATAATAAAAAAAATAGGTTCTTTTAGGAACTTCATTTGGGGACAAACAGTTCTTCTTTTATGACATCGTATGACAAGTGTAGTCAAAATATGTTTATTTTTCTCATTATGAAATGTCAACATGTAATGCCTTTTTTAGGATAATACAATGAATTAAATACTTGAGGTAACTTTAGGACATAAACCTAAAGATCAGATTATTCATAACAAATGAACAAATCTGACAATGTCACTTTAAGTTTACAAAACACTAAAACTAATATTATAAAACAGATAAATAATTTAAAAGCAAGCACACCTGTGAACTGATGCTCTGCATTACACACTTCATAAGTTCTTTGTGTGCATTTTTACATTATCGTTTCTTTGTTTATGCACAAATAACATAAAGCCTCCCGTTTACTCATAACCACATACAGTAGCAGACAGGAAAATTGAAAAAAAATTATTCAAATAATATTATTAATATTTTGTAAGCATATTGCATAGTTGTGCTTGGAGTTCTTTGTTTTATTTGTAATGATAACATGCAAAAACAAGACAGAACCTACAAAATATTAATATCTGATTATGTTGTAGTCAACGCATCCTGTCAGCTTTGTGTTTTTCTATGCATTTTTTTTTTTTTGCACGGTGAAATTAAAACCTGTAGCTTTAGTTTGCCTTTTTAGCCAAATACTTTTGTCAGATAAATGCCTTAACCAAGAATAGTGTTTTGTTCTTCACTCACATTTAAAATATATCAAAATATACATAAAAGGTGTAATCGAACTTGTAGTCATTAAAATCACTTTTGGACAGTCTAGCAAAATCTCTGACATATTTCTACCATCACAGCTATTTAATAAAAAAATATATATATATTTGTCTTGTAAAATGAAATGGCATATAAAAAAAATTAGAATCAGAGAAAGCCAGAGAAAAAGACGAGAGAGAGTGAGAATATGAGAGAGAATCTCAAAGAAAGCGAATAAAGGGAGAGAGATATTGCTCTCTTTTCTTCTGGTGGGTATGAAATGGTTGTCAAGGGGCCCGTTCCCATGGCGATTGCATCCGCTGCGTCTGGGTGTCAGCGTGTCTGTGCCGAGACCTTGGACGCCGGGCGGACGGTTCTCCTGGTTCATGCCGAACAAAAGAGAAAGAGAGGGAAAGTGTCCCTCCTCCCCGTGCTTTTACAGAGACGTGTCTTCAGTCTACATCTGTGGCTGTTATCGTACCTGGGTCCCTTTATTCCCCGGATTATTCATAAACAGAGTCCGGGAACACAAGCCGGTCTGGAGCTTAATCGGGACATAAAGTAGGAACGCTTTCCCAAGACTCCAATTAACCCCGAATTTTGTCTAAATTATGCGGTGACATTTTGTTTCTCTTTATCCGGGAAATGCGTCCTCAGAGTAAAACAGTGTTTGTGCATCTTCAGCCCAATGTAATAGTGGTTACACACTATATTCTGTACAAGTCTAAGGCATTTAGGGAACACGCAAAAAAATGAAGGCATTATTTCCTGGAAACCTTCCCCTCTGCCGTGCAGTTCACATGTTTGAAACGCTCCCCAAATTATTCCATTCAATTATTTCAGTTCTTATTCATGATACTGTGTGCTGCATCTTTGATAAAGTAATTAGACGTTTTTGCGAAATGATCAATCATATTGAAAATTTGCCGTACCACAATGGAATAATCCTAATGCATTTTCTCATTTGGATTTTTTAGATATATAGATAATGTTCATAATAATATAATTATATTTATGCATAGATAACACAATTGTGATTTGTATTTCTTGTTTTAGACAAATATGTAGGAATGTTTTATGGAAAGGGCAAGATAATCAGCAAACAAGTTCAGAGTAATCTGTGGTTTTGGGAAGAATATTAAACAGCCCTCAATCTATTTTGAGTCCCAAATAATTAAAAATGTAAAACTTATTTGAAAAATTATTGTATTTAATTAATCTATGGGACTATAAATTGATTAAGGGGACTTAATATTGATTATATATTCCCCTTATTTTTATATTTTACCCCTCTGGTGCTCTTCGGTCAAAATGTTATGTTTTGTTTTTTAAAATGTTTTACTTTATCGGATTTGTACGAAACTTGGTGAGGGTTTTGGCACTTGCGATCTGAACACACACACGAAAAACCATAGACATGATTTGAAAAGGTTAAATGGTCCTGAAAAACCCTCAAACTTGTATTGTTTGCAGTCAAAAATGAGCGCATTGGAAATGAACGGGAAACTGATTTCCTCTAGTGGAAGCGTTTAGTACTGCGGCAATCTTATGCTCATGTTTTGGAGATATCAAACTAAAATTAGGAACGCAACTTGATTTATGGCTTTGATTGTCTCACAGTTTTAGAGTAAAAGGTGTTTTGGGAAATAAACATTTCATATAAATAATATTGTTACATAATATTATTTTCAGAACAATAAATGTACAATTATTTTTGTTAGTTCACTTTTTAAAAAACATTTCACTTCAGCAATAATCTGCCAAGTGTCTTCTTTAAAAAGATCAAAATGGGTCAAGATTTATGAAAGTTTAAGTTGGAAATTTCATGAATAAATGGATTATAACTACTGCATAAATATAATTTAGTACCATAAAATCCCCTAAAAAATACAAAATATGAAATAAAAAAACATTATGAAACAAAAATATAGTACATTAATTTCATTGTAATTAAAAAAATACGGTAATTTTTGACTGACACAAAAAGCGTTAAGAAAAACTGAGTTTGGGCCAGTTCCCATTATACATTATGTGATCAAATACAATAATCCTCTTATAAAAAAAAAATTAAATGCATTGTTAAAAAAAAAAGAATTTACACTTTTTTTTTGCATTTTAAAATGCAACCAAATATTCAAACATAATACATACCATACAAGTCTATGATGCTTTGATGGTGTTTTTTGGATCTGTACTCAAGTGTGTCCACATTCCCCCACAATGCCCTGCTCAGGTGAGGGTCTTTGTTGAGTCCAGGACGTCCAGGAAGGAAGGAAGGAAAAAGTCCAAAAAGGGAGACTGTCTCATTCCCACCCCAGGAGAGCGCTTGCCTGCAGAACCGACAAAAACACCCGTCAGGAAACACTGCCGTGCAGAGGTTTGCCTTGTTTGCCACATTAAAGAAAATGGGTCAAAGGAAGAGTTGCAGTTTTCAGTCCCTCTTTAAAGAAAATTCTTCTCTAAACACGAGCCGAACCGCAGCTGTGAAACCGTGACATTGATGTTTTGTCAAGTCACATAGCACTTTTTTTTCTCTTTATTAAATTTTGAACATGAAATAAGAACAAACAAAATTCCCCTCCACATACAAAAAATACAAAAACATAAACACCAAGAATCCACAAAAATAAACAACATAATAACAATGAAAAACAAACAAACAAAAAAACACATTAACTAATAGCTGTGAGTGACGGTCCAAAGACTACTGCCCAGTCATTTGCAGCAAAAGCGTGGGACACTAAGTTTACTCAGAGTTGTCTGGGAAGGTCAACTTCCCAACATATTCAAAAAAGGGGTCCCACGTCTTTGACAAAAATTTGGCCTGGGAGCCCCTTAACAAATGCCTAATTTTTTCCAGTTTGGCGAAGTAAAGGACATCCCTAATCCAGTGAATGTGCGATGGAGGTGAAGGAGACTTCCATTTCAAAAGTATCAAAGCCTTGCTAACAAACTAACAAAGGCTATGAACATCCTGAGCTCTGCAGACAACGACATTGTGACCGGAATTATCCCGAAAAGTGCAGTGACAGCATCAGGCACTATTCTCTTCCCTGAGACCTCACTCAGAGAATCAAAAATATTTTGCCAATAAGTTGTTAGGACAGGGCAAGACCAAAACATGTGTATATATGTGTTGCTGCTGCCTGGTGACAGCGGTCACAAGTCGGGTCAATGTTGTTAAACATCTTAGAGAGCCTGGTGTTAGTCAAATGAGTACGGTGTAAAATTTAACACTGGATCAATCCATGCCTGGCGCAAATTGAGTAGTGGTGTGCTTTGTCAAGAACATTCCCCCACAAATCTTCAGTGAACGTAATCCCCAGATCTTCCTCCCATAGTGCCTTAATTGACGACAAAGAAACCGATTTGAGTGAGTAGATCTGAGCGTAAATGAATGAAATCATACCCTTCAAAGCAGGAGCTGGTTTCAAGAAAATATCAAGAGGTGTGTCAAAGGGTATAGAAGGAAACTGAGGGAACCTATGAAAAGCAAAATTATGGATCTGCAAGTACCTAAAAAAGTGTTGATTTGAGAGGGAGAATTTTTTGGACAACTGTTCAAATGAGGAGAAAGTGTTATCAATGTAGAGATCCTTAAATGCTTTAATACCCTTATTGGACCAAACCTCAAATGCACAATCAATTAACGATGGAGGAAAGGAGTGATTAGCTGTTATTGGTGCCAAAATAGAAGATGTTTGAAGACCAAAGCAACGTCTAAACTGATTCAAAATCTTCACCGTTGTCTTAGAATAAAGTTATTGTCCAGCTAAGTTAAAGTTAGATTCACTTCCGTTGCAAAGTTATTAACTCAGGGGTCGCTTATACGACACCGTTTTAACTGAAAAACAGAAAAACTTGTAATGTGTTCTGGGCGGTTATTTGCACGACGGCAGTGTCTGGCGGCTCGGGTTAGTTATTAAATGAGTCCATCTGAGCAGAGATGAACGGCGAGCGCAATTATAGTCGGCTCATCGCTTCTCCCAAATACGCTTTCACAGTGAAAATGATCATTTTAACAAACATTTTCTGTGGTGTCTGATATAAGATGCCTCGCTCATCAACAGGCTTGTCCTAGAGACTTTCTCTCCGCCACAAGGAGACGATTTTACACTAAGAGTCAATCACCTTTATTTCTACCGCGCTTTTTACAATACAGATCATTTCAAAGCAGCTTTACAGAGATAACAGGAAAATAATGCAACAACAAATGTTTCTAGAAGAAAATAGCGTCACAGTCCAGCTTAAGTAAGCTCAGTGATGTTTCATTTTTGTTGTAGAAAAGTTATTCATTTAGTTCATTTATCGCTCTGGAGAAAACCGTGATGTCATCGTCCAGCTCTTGTATAATAGCGTCAATGCAGGCAGATCAATAATATTGTCGAATATTACATTAAATGTCCCCCAACTAAGCAAGCCAAAAGCCAATGGCGACAGAAGAGTCAGTGTTTTTGGACTGTCGTGTGTGTGTGCAACGGTATGCTGGAAGTGAACTCTTTTCTGTCAGTCTCCAGTGCTAAGGGAGCGGTTGCCAGGTTGACTAGAGAGACAGATCTGCCAAAAGCTGGAAGCGTGAAGCAGAACCTCAGGGAGGGAGTAACTAGTCTCTCTGAAATCATAAACATCTCCCACTTCCTCCGTCAGCTCTAAAAATACCTTCCCGCTTCGTTTCATGCACACCCTCCCTCCCCGTCTCTATCAGCTATGCAAATATCAGACCCTCCAACCAACTTTGTTTTCCCCACGTATCGCACAGGTTTTATTTTGCGTGGTTCCTCTCTCCGGTGCGCACACGCTTAGCCTGTTGCCTCCAGAGAGCACGTGTCTGAGCTCAAAACATGCAGAGAATTGTGGAAAAAACACTTTGTGCTGGTTATGTCAGAGACGGCTATTCTTGGGGCAGTGTGTTGTTTTTCCTACTGATGGACAGATATCAGAAAAGAGTATCAGGAATAGGATACTTGTTATAAAATTAAAATTTTAATTCCTCTTATCGATTCCTTTGTGAGCATTTCAATATGACTTTAAACCAATTAAGCGTGAGACGACTCAAAGACATGGAATCTTTTAAATCCACAAAAAAAAGGCTCTTTATGGTGGGAAAAGGTTCTTTATAATATTAAAAGATTCTTCACACTAAGAAACACGAAGAAATCGTTCTTTTAAGAACTGACGACTAAAGGTACACTGTAAAAAATAATCCTGTAAAAAACGGTAAACTACTGGTAGCTGTGGTTGGCAGCATCATACCGTAAAAATAAGGCACTTTGGGGAACCAAAACGGTTCTTCAATGGCATCACTGCAAAAACACCCTTTTGGAGCCTGAAATACATCAGATTACAACATTTTAATAGGGTTGCACGGCCATTTTATTAAAGCAACACCAAGGAACTTTTCCTCTGCGGTCGCCCTACAGGTTGGAAGCAGAATTGTCCATTACCGCTGTCATAAATAATGTAGCCTACCGCTTCCTACTGTCGCACGCGCACGCTCGCTGTTTATCTACTGTCGAGTACGCTCCACCTTTCGGCAATTGTAACGCTTGCCATAAAGCAAGTCAAATTTGTGGTTTTCTTATGTCTCATTAAAACTACAGAAACGCGACCCGATCTGGCAATCTTACTTAGCGTGGATATACCAGATAAAGGACCGCAAAGCGGTGGCACAAGTGCATTTCACCATGTCACGACTTGATGAACCACTGAAACCATTTTGGAAACATTATTTGAAGGTAAAACATCCTAACTAGCAAACAGATCTCAGGCGAAGCAGAACAGGGGACAGAATGAAAACCAAACCAAACACAAACACAACTAAACAGACCTAGTACATTTAAACGAAAACAATGTACTAGAAACTGAAAAGTTTTTAACTTTGCGTTTTTTTTTTTTTGCGTACAGAAGACAATGTTGTCAAAACAATCTCCGTTCACACAGATCTGTGAACGACTAAAAACGTTGTATTATGTATGCCAGGCCGGTAGTTGGCGGTCACTTTGTGAACATACACGCCTATAGACTAAACTCGTAATACGCATGCGCATGATGCCATCGTTTTCACAAATGTGTGTTTTTGTAGTTTACACAGAGATGATGTTGGTATCGTTTACATAACTTGCACTTTGAAACCCGTTTTTTTCGGTTCCTTGCCACTGTTGCCTTTGGCTTGCTCAGTTGGGGATATTCAAATTAATTAAACAAGCATTAATACCATTGATCAGCCCTACCAAACGTGGATGTTTTTTTCCACTAAGAAACAAACATTGTTATGTTATTTTGATTGATACTGTGAAGCTGCTTTGATACAATCTATATTGTGAAAAGCGCTGTATAAATATACTTGACTTGACTTAAAAAATCCTACTTAGTGTTGCTTTAAGCCGAAAAAAACTCTACAACTCCCGCATCTCATTCAATCGATCAAAATGAGAAAAATCCAATTGCTGATGCATGACTGTTGTTCTCCAGCTGTCATTTGCCCCGAGTGGATTCAGCCACGGATAGCCAAACGCATCCATTCATGTCCATGTCACAAGATTCCTATGACAGCGTTCATAAATCTGCATGGCCTCTCGTCTGGGTCCTAATTAAAGTTGCTCTCGCTGGATCTGCCGGCATTATCCCGACTCCTAATGAACAATCTGCTTGATTTTCTGTGATTGATTCTCACCTTTTCATTCGAGCGGTTCACCTCATTAACAGTGTATTCTTGGCCGTCGCCGCCTCTCAGATTATTCGTCCGGCCGCTGTAATTAGACAGGAACATAATAGAGAGTATTCTTCATCAACAGCCCATCCCAGGCTTAATCAGCTGGTCACAATGGGATATTACCTGGACTCTTCTGATCCGCTGGAGACTGTCGACGCTTGTCACTTTAGATTTGGAGACGGGGGGTTTGGCTGATGAACAGAGAGCACTTTTGGCCTCTCAATGTCTGGACGTGTTAATTCCCAGCCTGCCAGCTGTGAGATTAGGCCCCCATGATGAGCTGAAGCCCTTATTTATTTATTTAGTAATCCAGTGTGCCCTTAATTGGGTCTTTTTCTGCTCTCTTTCTGCCAAACAAGCACAGGATGAGGCAGTACCAGGATGAAGGAACTGGAAAACAGCAGATTACCGTATTTTGCAGCGCACAGAGAAGCAAATTAAGGTGGTACGTTAGAAAATAGATAGATCTAAAGAAACTTGTTTCCGCCACAGGATCATTTCTTTTAAAAGATAGCCTACTTGTGACTTCATATCAAGCAATCCTGACTTTATAACACGCAATTGCGAGTTTATATGTCAGATTTGTGAGATATATAAACTCGACGCATTTGCAAGTTACAAAGTCCAATTCTAAGGAAAAAAAGATTTGAGTTTATATCTCACAATTCAGACTTTATATCTCACAATTCTGACTTTATATCTCACAATTTTGACTTTATATCTCGCAATTCTGACTTTATATCTCGCAATTCTGACTTTATATCACGCAATTTTGACTTTATATCACACAATTCTGACTTTATATCTCACAATTCTGACTATATATCACGCAATTCTGACTTTATATCTCACAATTCTGACTTTATATCTCGCAATTCTGACTATATCTCGCAATTCTGACTTTATATCTCACAATTCTGACTATATATCACGCAATTCTGACTTTATATCTCACAATTCTGACTTTATATCTCACAATTCTGACTTTATATCTCACAATTCTGACTATATATCACGCAATTCTGACTTTATATCTCACGATTCTGACTTTATATCTCACAATTCTGACTTTATATCTCGCAATTCTGACATTATATCTCGCAATTCTGACTTTATATCTCACGATTCTGACTTTATATCTCGCAATTCTGACATTATATCTCGCAATTCTGACTTTATATCTCACGATTCTGACTTTATATCACAGAATTCTGACTTTATATCTCGCAATTCTGACTTTATATCTCACAATTCTGACTTTATATATCACAATTCTGACTTTATAACTCGCAATTGCGACTTTTTCACGCAAAAAAGTGTCCCCAACTAAGCAAGCCAAAAGCAAGTGTGTAATAGAGCTGTTAGTGAATGTCAAATATCTGAAAAGTTAAAAAAGTGCACGACAAATTGATTCTGAACTGCCTGAAACGAGTCAGTAATTCCAGTCTCTCTGCCTCTTACAAACCTATGTTACAATGTAACAAATTTGCATAATCCCAGCCTATGGTCTTGATTGGGTGAACAGTGAGAACCGCTGAGAAAGAGCTGAAATTCAGATATGGTAATGGGAGTTTGGTCTCTGATATGCATTTTAAGCTGTTGACCAATCACAACAGACTGTCATCTGACCAATCAGAGCAGAGCAGCTCTTGGAAAGGCGGAGTTTAGAGAAACTGAATCTTCAAACGAACCGTTTCCGACTCTGAGAAATGAGGTGACGTGGAATGTATATTGTGAGAAAGTTAAAGTGGTCAGCTCTGATGTGTCTGCAGTGTTGAAGACATTGTTTAAAACCTCTGACCGTGTCTCTTTTCTCCCAGGATTAAGTCGTTGGGCAGAAATGGGCTGCGGCTTGAGGAAGTTTCGTAAGACGGAAGAGAACAGTCCGGGAAAGATTTTCTCCACCCTCAAGAGACCGCAGGTGGAGACCAAGACTGGGGTCGCCTACACGTACCACCACGTGGACTTCCTGGTGGGGAAAGACGGTAAGTTCTCTTATTACACGGCTCTGTGGAATACTTGATTCTGATTGGTCAAACGCAGCATCCAGCGGTGTGTTATTCCCAGATAACAGCCTCTGAGAACAGAAACACGGCTCATCCGGGTCACTGAAGTCAGCAGCGCCATACGCTCGCTAGGAACGGGTTTTCTTTGTGGAAGTTTTGCGTTTGGTGAGCTAATAAAATTTTAAAACTCAGTCGAATTAATATTTTGTGTACAGTTATTTAATTATGCCATCCAGTATCATGTACTCACTCTCTCTTGTTTCATACAAACGCGGCTGCCATTTTGTGACTATTGTTTTGTAACTGTTGGATTATAAGATTAAACAGGAACGATTTTAAAACAGTTTAATCTGAAATCCATATCTCTAATCTCCATAATGATTTATGTGGTGAAATGCTGTGTAATAAGTGTTATGACTGTTTGCTTTATCTCTTAAATGCCCGTCTAGTTTGATCTTGCCGAGAAACTGCTCTCTCCTCGAAGCTTTGCGTTTAAAGACCGAATAACATATTTCAACTCGGATCAATATTTTGTGTCTAATTATTTATTTATGTGGCAAGTATCCGTGTAATAAGTACATGATAATGTACATCTAGACGGTTGTTATCTCAGAATAAACCCCTTCAGGTGTGTGTGTTTGTGATCTCAGAATAAACCCCCTTCAGGTGAGTGTGTGTGTGTGTGTGTGTGTGTGCGATCTCAGAATAAACCCCCTTCAGGTGTGTGTGTGTGTGTGTGTGTGTGTGTGTGTGTGTGTGTGTGTGTGTGTGTGTGTGTGTGTGTGTGTGTGTGTGAGGCTGATGAAGGCCTGATCCTGATCACCCGGTCGGGTTTATTCTGAGATAACAACCGGCTGGATGTACATTATTCCTCACATGCCGCTGGTGAATTCACTCTGAGATCGAGTTGCCTTTAAAAAGAGACGATCAGCAGCAGAGTTAGAAATGTTGAGGTAAGGATAATCAGCGAGGAACTTTTGAAAAGAGAAATCACGCAGACAAACCTTCCTTGATACTTTGCTGCTCTGCAAATCCCCGAAGTGATGACACTTGCAAATGACAAACCCCAAATCCTCCCAGAATTCTCTCTGTGAATCTCAGTACCTGCTTCCAGGTGTGTGTGATCCGCGCGGAGGCTCCGGGATCCCACAGACTGTGAGGTGGATAATGGGGGACGATCCAGAGGGCCGGGGCTAAATATATCTTTCAGTGTTGTTATTTCTCCCAAGCGGAGCCGGCTCGAGTTTAGTGTGAGCCAGAAGTCTCGCTGACAGATCACAATAATCCTGTGAGGAGGATTCAGATGAACTCTCTCTCTCTCTCTCTCTCTCTCTCTCTCTCTCTCTCCTCATCTAAACACACATCTATCCCTTTTCCTTCTTTCCTCCTCTCGAGAAATTCCTGTTTACACTTTTTTATCTCTATGCAAACAGGGTGGGTGAAATCTATCTATCTATCTATCTATCTATCTATCTATCTATCTATCTATCTATCTATCTATCCATCTATCATCTATCTATCTATCTATCTATCTGTCTATCTATCTATCTATCATCTATCTATCTATCTATCTATCTATCTATCTATCTATCTATCTATCTATCTATCTATCTATCCATCTATCATCTATCTATCTATCTATCTATCTGTCTATCTATCTATCTATCATCTATCTATCTATCTATCTATCTATCTATCTATCTATCTGTCTGTCTGTCTGTCTATCTATCTGTTTTTATCTATCTATCCATCTGTTTGTTTTTATCCATCCATCCATCCATCCATCCATCCATCCATCCATCTATCTATCTATTTTTATCCATCCATCATCCATTTATCTATCTATCAATCTATCTATCTATCTGTTTTTATCTATCTATCCATCCATCTGTCTGTTTTTATCCATCCATCCATCCATCCATTCATCTATCTGTCTGTTTTTATCCATCCATCCATCCATCCATTTATCTATCTGTCTGTTTTTATCCATCCATCCATCCATCCATCTATCTATTTTTATCCATCCATCCATCCATCCATCCATCCATCCATCCATCCATCCATCCATCTATCTATTTTTATCCATCCATCCATCCATTTATCTATCTATCAATCTATCTATCTATCTGTTTTTATCTATCTATCCATCTATCTGTCTGTTTTTATCCATCCATCCATCCATCTATCCATCTATCTGTCTGTTTTTATCCATCCATCCATCCATCCATCTATCTATCTATTTTTATCCATCCATTTATCTATCTATCTATCTATCTATCTATCTATCTATCTATCTATCTATCTATCTATCTATCTATCTATCTATCTATCTATCTATCTATCTATCTATCTATCTATCAATCTATCAATCTATCAATCTATCCATGCATCCATCTATCATCTATCCATCATCTATCTATCCATCCATCCATCCATCCATCCATCTATTTATCAATGTCTGTCTGTCTATCTATTTTTAAATAGATAACATAAAACTTTTTTCTTAATTTTCAAACAATGGTTTATTATGTCAACATTTAAAGTTTGTGTTGACGAGCTTTTCTAACAATTAACAATTGATTTTCTTTGAATTTTGATTCATTTGAATTCTATTGCCATGCATTCCAATGCGATCCTGCATTCTCGTTCCGCAACCCTTGATTCAGTTCCAGGAAGCGAGTAATGTTTCATGTGGGTCACAAACGTACATTATTACATTGATAAACAGTAGAAATTGATGGAAAGAGTTCGAGTTTATAAGGAAGTCTCTTGATATTTGATTGCAAACCTGAGCACAGTTTCAGACATTGTTGAGATCCCCTTAGAAACCCAAATAACCTGTGCTAAATTAACATTCTAGATGATTGACATGTGGAATTATAGTTTTCCAGCGCTGTTACAGTAATGATTATAATAAGGCAGCCTGGTCATGTGATTGCTCTATATGCCCTTGAGTTTATATGAATATGTGCATGCAAAAACTGTTATGTTTAGCAGTTTTGGCCCATATCTCACACTTCCCCCACAACGCTTCATTTCTCCGTACTGCCTCTATTATTGCAAATATATTGCTATTCATAAAGTAGGAGTTGCAAAGCACTTTAAATGAGGGGGAGGAATGAGCAGAAACATCTCATCTACAAGGCGAAGACAATAAAGTTCCTCACGCAAGACTGCGTCTGCTAGCTTAATGTTCCTGATGCCGCGCG
>CM060631.1:1842500-1892500 GCA_030578275.1 Meda fulgida | reverse complement strand
ATGCTGATGAACACTGATAAAAACCTTTCCACCTTCTTGAGCCCGAAAAAACAGTTTGCTCAAACTTTCCTGTGTAGAAACTGAAACCAGCTTCATGCAACAGGCCTCAAGGCTGCATTTATGTGATCAAAAATACAGAAAAAACCTGTAATATCAAGACATATTTTCAGAATTTTCAGCATCATTACTCCAGTCTTCAGTGTCACATGATCCTTCAGAAATCCTATGATTAGTATTCAACAGTTTTTCTCAGTCGCTTTGGTACATTTCTCAGATCAGAATTGAAATTCTCAAAACGAGCTGTTCAATGTTCACATCATCGGGTCACGTGTGCACATCAGAAAAGCAGTTTCTCATTTCTTTGAACGAGTTGCAAATGCTTTGGTACATCCATGCAAACGATCACGTACAATTCTCTGCTGTTTCCAACATTATCAATCGCTTATGTTGATCAAAATGTGTTATAATGTGTGTGTTGAATAGTCTCGCTCCCCACGACATCAGTTCATAGCATAAGTCTGTACAAGCAAAATGGTTGAACAAGTTGTCATAATATGCATGTGCAGTTTTCCCTGAGGAGATTGTCCTGTTCACATTTCTACTTCTGTTTTCTCTTGATTTTCTTTTTTTGTTGTACTATGCAGTGTCTTTTCCTTTCTATATCGCAATGACATCGTCTGAGCGTCAACAAATGACAGAACAAACAGTAAAAGCGTAAATGTGAATCTTGTCCAGTCTCTTGCAGTCAAACTCCCACACACACTAATGTAACGTAAAATGTACAGTATCATCACAACTTTATCCATAGGTTACATCAGAACATCGTCCAGAGGACACTTTTATACTGACAACATGACTGAGCAGTCTGACGGTGTTATCCGTACACTACGACACAAGCACTGACATGTTCAGACAGATATTTACTTTTGAGAGATGAACTAAGGATTTTGAGCAAGAGGCGTTTGCAGGTGTTTTGCTATTTGCAAATGTCGAGGATGATTCGAGAAATGTACCAAAGCGACAGAGAAAAACTGTAATATGCTGATTTGATGCTTAAGAAACATTTATTATTAATATCAATAAGTTGCGCTGCTTCATATTTTTATGGAAACAGTGATACATTTTTATTTGATTAATAGAACTTTTAAAAGAAAAGCATTTACTTGAAACAGAAACTTTTTAGCCAATATAAACGTCTTTACAGTCACTTTAATGTATCCTCGCTGAATGAAAGTATTACTTTCTTCTTTTTTTTTAAGGACGGCAATTTTTTAGGTGAACTGTTCCTTTGAAGATAAAAAGTTAACGCAAGTGAACGCACACATTATTCGCAGGTCATGAGAAAAAGTTCATTCCTACCATTTCTCTGATCTCAGCAGAATCCGCAGCGACTCCATTCAGTTCTGTGGCTTTATCTGAGCTCGATCTCTGTGGGTTCTGGAGTAAAATAAGAAAACACAATAACAGAACATAAAAAAGCTGTTTATTTTCCCCTCCAAAGCCTTTTTTCTTTTCTCGTCTTTTCTTACTGTGCACTATGGGTTGACTAATGATGCATAAAAATGCAATTCATACAAAATGCATTGAATATACCACTTCTGTGATGTTTTAATTTGTGATTTTGAACTTTTTAATGTTATTAATATTCAAAACTAATATCTGTGCACCAAAAAACTGTGTAGTGTGTCACATGACAGGAATGCAAAACCAGAATATTATAAACTATCACAGGATTGATCTGCAGATCTGATTGAACATGACCAGTGTTGGGTTAATGACTGTAGAAAAGTAATGAATTACCAGCTACTAATTGCATCTATTCCATTACTGTACTTATTACTCTCTCTAAAAAGTATTGCATTACTTATTATTTTCAAAATCCCATATCAACAGTTGAACAACACAAGGATGAAAATGAAACGGCTCTTTTAATCCTTTCAAATAAATAATATAAAAATGCAAAAACGATTCTTGAATTGACCAAAGTGTTTAAAGGGAGAATGTTACATTAAAATATAAATTTTAACATAGAATTTTGATGTTAAATCCACTATTTTTTATATATAGAATTGCACAATAAAGTATTTTCATGCAATAACATCAGAAGTAACTGTTAATTATATAATCCCTTATTTTAATTTTCTCAAGGCCAAAGTAATTCAATTACAGTAATGCATTACACCCAACACTGAGCATGACTGAGCTTCATTATCGTTACTGTTTATAAAAACATACATATGCATGTTATCTTAAAGCTTTGGCTACTAAAAAGATGAATTAAAATGTATAAAACAGTGTGCACTGCTACAATATTACAAACTACAACTAATACTTTTTTGTTGCTTCTTGATAATGATATACTATTTAAAAAATGTATGAAGCCATCATGAATATGATTACATTTCTAAAAACTTATAGCTTACGCATTCTAAGTTACATTTTTTGAATTGGTTTCCCTTTTCATGCTTATTTGTCATTGAACTCTTTATACATTTCCATTGACTCTTGGGTCGGACTCTGATCCGAGCTGAAGTGAACATTTGTGGCACTCGATTTGGCTTGACTATCAGCCAAGCAACTATTTTTCTTTCGGAGCTTGAAAATCTTTGGTTATTTTTGCAGATGGACTTTTCTCAAAAACACTAATTTCTCATATTTCTACTCCCAATTTTTGGACTTGTGTTTCCATGGAATCAGCCTGGAATCACAGATCTGTTTCCATGGCAATCCACCACCTGTTGTTCCGTTCTTTTCACACGTCTGCCATGAGATGATTGGCATTTGGGAATACACAGGTTTATTTCTTTTTGTTAGGAAGTGTCAGGTGTCTCTTTTCAAGTTAAAGATTACAGACAAATTTGGTGCCATAGATTAAAACATGTTAGCCCTTAGGTTATATTAATAATAACACCAAGAACGAATAATATATTTCACAAACGGCCCTGTGAGGATTGAAGTGAAGCGACGGCTCAATAGCTGGTCAATACTGACCTATTCAGTCTCATCGATGAGAAGAAAGCCTTAAAGAGACGTATGAGAAGCTGATGTTTCAAACAACTAAATGCTTTTGCAAAGACTTCATTGTACAAGGGAAAGGCCAGTTGAATCATTTACTTTGCAGGATCTTTACAATGACAATTTATAGAAACGAAAGAGAAGAACTGCCTGTGTGCTGCCAGCTATTTTAGGACGGACCCTGTTTAATGCTGTCATTTACTGAAGCAATCTTACTTTGGCATGCAGATGTTTAATTGCATTTAAAGTGTATTGCATTCAGCCCCACTGCATTCTGGTAGCAATTACAGACAGTTTGTTCTGTATACATTCACATTATGGCATGTTTAAAGTACAAATCCCAGAGGGATGTTAAAATGTCCAAGGCTGTTAACGGGAGATCATGATCAGCGGGTCTTCGCTTCTCAACTACACACAGAGGCAGGGTTTACAGAAAAGCAAGCAGAAGCGTTTGCAGAAACACTGTACACTGTTTATAAATCTATTCTGCAGATTCTTTCTCTACAATTAGTGCAGAAAAAGTCTACAGATTCGAAGAAAGATGCAAAGCTGTTATAAAAGCCTCAGTCACAAAATAGAAAGGTAGCAAATAGCAATATCACTCATAATGGGCATTATGATTAAATAATGATCAAATAATGTGTGTGTGTGTGTGTGTGTGTGTGTGTGTGTGTGTGTGTGTGTGTGTGTGTGTGTGTGTGTGTGTGTGTGTGTGTGTGTGTGTGTGTAATAAAATATAAACACAAATGTGTATGTCAGATTTGACAGCACTATGCTTTTTACAATGTCACAATTGTCTTTATGATGTCATAATGATCTTTATGATATCATAATGCCCTGATGTTACAACATATACACTACTGTACAAAGGTTTGGGGTCAGAAAGATTTTTTTAGAAGTGAAAAATGTCTGCATTTATTCAGCAATGATCCATAAAATTGATCAAAAGTGGCAATAAAGACATTTATAATGTTACAAAAGATTATATTTCAAGTAAAAGTTGTTCTTTTGAGATTTCTATTCATCAAAGAATCCTAAAGGATAAATGTATCACAAAATCTTTCCACAAAAATATTCCACAACTGTTTTCAACACTGATGATATTCATAAATGTTTCTTGAGCATCAGATCATCATATTATCCTGATTTCTGAAGGATCATGTGACTCTGAAGACTGGAGTAATGATGCTGAAAATACAGCTTTGATCACAGGAATAAATTACACTTTACAGTATATTAACATAGAAAACTGCTATTTTAAAGTGCAATAATATTTCACAATTGTACTGTATTTTTCTTTTTTCAAATAAACGCCTAAAAACTTTTCAGAAAACATTGTTACAGACCCCATTTTTTTAACATTGTGTATTCCTATATTTATGTATCATGACGCAAAAAGACAGTGATGTGTGTTTGTTCTGTCACATCAGGCCTCGCGTCACTAAATAACATTTATAAAACTGCCTCAGTCGCCACATATTATTAATCATTTCTTTTCAGAGCTTGACGGACAAACCTCCGTCCAGTTACTGCAGAAATAATCCAGGATTAGTGTAACACAGCGTCAGGAAACAGCAGTGTGTGAAATCATGAATTAACAGCCCAGCGGCTCCTGTATCATGTCAAAAGTGCCACAATCAGACTGCATCAAATTGATTTCTTCACTTGTGTGGTGATGACTGTTGCATGGGCTGAATAGCACTTGATTGTTAGATTGAGTGTGACTGCTGCACTGGGCCCATTAAAGCCTTCTGACAAAGGCAACGGAGTAATATTCTCAGCTTTTCCAGAAGCTCATCAATGGATTCAGAAATAACACTGATGAACAAGCCGCCTCTACTTAACAGAGCTTGTTTCCCGAGTGCTGTCACTTAGCAACAGTGGGCCGGCGTCTGCGATGTCCTGTCAAGCAAATGACTGAATTCCACTAAAAGGCTATTAATAAAAACCTTTTTACCTGGAAAACAAATCACCTTTAATGCATCCCATCAGACACAGGCTGCGGCGTCTGATTAGCGTCTGGAAAACTCAGTTGTCCTTAAAGAAGCGGCTCGATCGGAAATATAAAAATCTCAGTCTCGTTCGGCAATACTATGTGTTCTGTGAGAGGAAGAGGACGGAGTGAGAATCAGGACACAATATTCAGAACTGATGAACTGCCTTTGTTTCAGTTCACTGCGTTTAGATTGAATTGGCCGTAACTCACGGGAAGATGAACTGGAATGACAGTAATTTACAGAATTGCAGAATTACAGAAGTAATGTATTCTGAGAAATGAAGCGTTCTTCCTCACTGATCCACAAAGGTTCATTTATTAAATGTGGTGAAACTAAAAGCAAATCAATCTATCTATCTATCTATCTATCTATCTATCTATCTATCTATCTATCTATCTATCTATCTATCTATCTATCTATCTATCATCTATCTATCTATCTATCTATCATCTATCTATCTATCTATCTATCTATCTATCTATCCATCCATCCATCCATCCATCCATCCATATATATATACACATACACACCTCCATCCATCCATATATATTATACACATCAATCCATCCATCTATATATATATATATATATATATATATATATATACACACACACACACACACACACATTGATCTATGCATATATACACACACACACACACACACACACACACACACACACACACACACACACACACACACACACACACACACACACACACACACACACACACACACACACACACACACACACACACACACACACACACACACACACACACACACACATCCATCCATCTATCTATCCTAAACACATTCAACATCCAGCCAACATCCAAAATGTATCTATGCTTTTCTAGTTTTAGTCATTTGAATTTATTTTGAGTTAAAGTAGTAGTATTAAAATCCATTAAAATTTAATTGCTCTTTCAGGAACTGAAATGGAATTTAAAAGGCACTCTTTCACCCCCCCAGTGAACACGGTGTTACACATCTATGGTGTTTTCCACTAAAGAAAGAAAGTTTGGAAGGACGTGAGGCTGTGTAAACGTCCGTCGTTCGTGAGTGATCTGATTCATTTTTAGTGCCGCACATGAAATCAAATGATTTTTCATTTACAATGTGCCATGACTAACTGCTTCATTTATTTCACTTCATTTATGTCACTGTGCAGTGTTTTCACATCAAATATAGTTTTACCGTCCAATAACAACAGATATACGAGTCTGTAATCGGTTAATGCAACTTTTACGACCAATAAACTGATTTATATGAAATGCATCATATCAACATTTTCCTCCGTCTGCCGGATTATATTTGAGTTTCAGAGAGTCAAGCGCAGGGTAATAGTCTGGGAAACAGACTCTACGGCATATGTCTCGAACTCAAAGGGACAAAATATGTCTCTCCATCGATTGATCTGGCTAGGAGGGAACAGCTAGTTGTTCCCACTAGAGTTTTTGCAGTGTTCATAAAGATGTGAATGTGGTTAAACAAGGCATTAACACTCAATCTGGCCCTAGATGGATGATTATGTCTCTTGGGAGCTGGAGCTGCCACTTCTTGTTTGTGTCTTAGTACTTTAGAGCGAACGGTCCTCAGAAGATTAGTGAGTGTGAGAAAAGAGCATTCGTGCAGGTATTATACAGGTGTCGCTGTGACCTGAGCTGAATCCTTACTGGATAGCAGTGTTGTTAATGTTAACTAAAACTAACTGTAACTAACGGAGTGTCTATTAAAGTCATTCTGTAGTCAATAGTTGTATCCCTTACAACTCATCTTTGATCACCAAAATTACACATTTAAAGTTTTTTCCTTGAAAAAAATGTCTTCATGTCTCTAAATAGCTTGAATGTAACTCGACACCCTTGCCTCATTGAGTATACAAGGTTCTATGAATATGCAAATGAGCCCCGCCTCCTTTCACTCACTCCACTGTGAGATCCACTGGTTGACGATCACACGTTGATCTGATTGGTTACAAGGTCGTTTGTGACGTCAGAAACACCAGCGATTTCACACCGTGTTTTTGAGACTGTCTTTGGTTCACTGCAGTTTTAAGCAGAAAATACTCAGCAATGCTGTCGACTTATGAACTTACACATGCTTCGTCTTAAAGCATATTAAAAACACCACATAGACATATAAACAACATTAAAAGCTGGATTTTCACCATTTTAGCATCAAGTTTAAATAGCCCGCCTTATTGGCGGAGGCTATTTACAGTAACTCCGCCCACCGCTGTCTGATTGAGCCAGACAAAATTAGAAAAGAAACCTGTCTGATAACAGGATCAGTGTGTGGAGAATAAGGTGGGCTGTGTTAGCTTTTGATGTGACTGACCTGAGTTTATATCCGCCTTTTTCTGAACTCATTCTTGTCCCTTGCATATCAGCTTAAAGAGGCATTCGTTTTAAAGAAAAATAATCGAAAAGTATAAATAAGGCATCTAACGGGTATTTAATAGTGAGAATAAAGTATTCAAAGTCCACCTGTGGTTAAAACCAAGCTTTTAATGTTGTTTATATGTCTATGTGGTGTTTTAAATATGCTGAAACGCCTCCATTGTAGTCTTGAGTTTCTTCCGGGAACGAACACGTCACAGTATTCCTCATTTATGCAGAATAAAGGGGCGGGGCCTGGTTGAGTTAGTTAGTAGTGTGTTAAACGGGCGGTTATGGTAAGGGGCGGGACATTTCCCAAACACACTCGAAGCGCTCGACCAATCACAGCACATTGATCCAGCCGACCAATCAGAGCACAGTGTGCTTTTCAGAAGGAGGGGCTTCATAGAGACAGGAAGTAAACAGCGTTACTGACAGACTGGGAAGAGAGGAGCCGCAACAATGGAGAATATGAGGAAAATAATCAACATTTAAGCAGGAAAACCTAGTTATTATATTTTGAGTAAAAATCTAGACCCCAAAAACAAATCAAAACTATGAAAAAGAGAATATCTCTTACCTCTTTAAATTGTTTAAAAATGTTGTTGAAGGAAAGAAGCAGGTCAATGGATCAATGGAGAGGTTCTAGATATGAGAGGAATGAAGGGGAGGGATGATGGGAGGAGAGAGATTTGGGAACGGCTCCACAGCCACAGCTTGATTCTCTCACAAAGGGTCATTAGTGAAGTAATTAACGCGTGCTGCGGTGCCCTGGGGCTCGTGTGCCGACTGTGAGCAATGACTACTAATGACATAAAGCAGTCTTCCACGGAGCAAAGCCTCAAGAAATACTTCCACACACGACATTGCAAAATAATCCTGTTTCATTAGAGACACAGACAAACATATTTCACAGATGCCTCACGTTATATATGGCGTTTATCTCACCGGATCTTTCCAGTTGATTAAAACTAAGGTATTATGTCATTAATAGTCATGAGATAAAATGGCGCGGAACTGCCTAACGTTCTGTAAAACATTGGCAGTTCCTTCCCACAGATCTTTACTCCAAACCTCATGCGAATCGAATTGAACCGCGTTTTCCCAGCGGCAGAACGCTAACCAAGCCTTATCTGCCGGTTCATTCGTGCCATTCTCGTTTCTTTGTAATGCACTGGCGCATGAATGTTCAGGGCACAGAGACCGCAAGTACAACTCCTATCGCTTTAAATGGGGAAACATTAAATTCTCCAAAGCTGTTCACCAATCTGGCGTCAAGAACCGCTCGTTTATTTAGAAGACGGGGCTTATTCCGCCATATTGTGCGTTACACTTTCTCCAAACCGTATAATAGAGGGAATGCATTGACGTCACTTTGCATTAACGAACACACTCCCTCATCCGGACTGAGTGGCAGAAGAGCTGGATTTAATAGGAGAAACTGCAAGTAAAACAAACGATTGTCAGTTTACACTAAAGGTTGGACTCGATATAGTGTTCCTTACAACTTACCAAAGATCCAGTGATCATGGATATTGACACGCAGCAGGAATCGTGTTTCCTGACATTTATATGAGCCTGATTTCCACGCCGGAGAAATACATAAAGCAAATTTGCCTTTGAACGCGTTATATAAATCCTAGGGGTTGAACAATATATCGCAATACAAAAATGCAACAATATGCATCGTGAATAGTGGCAATATTTATCATCGATAGTTCACCCAAAATGTGTGGGGGAAAAAATCTACTTTTCAGAGTTTTAGTGTCAGTTCTACATTAAACTACTATACTCTATATAATGTTGAATATAATGTGTTATAATGCAATGGGGGATATTTGTGTGTCCTGATGAAGCCAAATGTCTGATGTTACCAGTAAAAGTGGCCTACATTATAAATATATCTAGGCAGTGACAGAGTGCAAGAATGTTAGTCTACAATAATTCAGTATTTTCAGCTTCAAAATCATGAATATTGTTATTCTGGTGTCTCTATTGTCCTGTGCTTTGGGTTTCCAGCACCAAGTCCAAGAATATTCATTTTCACACACAATGTAAAACCAAATAGAGCTTTTTAATCAACAGTAAAAAAAAAAAAAAATTGTTAACCTTTTACCATATGTGATCAAATATTTAATCATATATTAAATTGAGATGTATATATCATCTGAAAGCTGAATAAAGCTTTCCATTGACGTGTGGTTTGTTAGGATAGGACAGTATTTGGCCGAGATACAACTATTTGAAAATCTGGAATCTGAGAGTGCAAAAAAATGTAAATATTGAGAAAATCGCCTTTAAAATTGTCCAAATGAAGTCATCGATGTTGCTGCATCCACTCACAAAAATAACTCTGATATACTTACGTAAGGAACTTTAAAAAAATCTTCATGATCTTTACCTAATATCCTAATGATTTTTGGCATAAAAATCGATAATTTTGACCCATACAATGTATTGTTGGCTATTGCCACAAATATACCCGTGCGACTTATGATTAGTATTGTTCACATACCGGTATGTCAATAATATCTTATTGTGAGTTCAGTATCGTGATATTTATCGAATCGTGAGATGAGGGTCTTGTTACACCCCTAATTAATACAATATAGGTGGTCTAATCTGGGAGATCAATGTTATATATATCATATCGTCCAGCGCTAAAACTTGTTAAATTTTTTGTCCGTTTTTATTTAAAAATGTCCAATTATGCAGAATATACAATGGTAAATATTTAATAGATGAGTTGTCAATACAATATATAACAATACAATACTGTATATAGGGTGTGATTTTACCCCTAAATTCAGCATATTGACACAGAATGAACTTCAAATCCAGCTTTCTCTGCCCGGATCCAGTTGTTTCTGTGAATTACAGCGCTTTATTTGCTTCTCTGTTCTGTAGCTTTCAGCAGTCTGTAAAAATATACCTCAGATTTATTGTCAAATTTAGTTGTACAGTCAATCTCAAAGCTCTTTCCCGTTTTAGATGCGTTTTGTGTGTTTTTCGCAGCATTCACGCTGAAAACCAATACTGTTGCTCAGTGTTCCTGCCACTCAGTGTTCCTGCCACTCAGTGTTTCTGCCACTCAGTGTTCCTGCCACTCAGTGTTTCTGCCACTCAGTGTTTCAGTGTTCCTGCCACTCAGTGTTCCTGCCACTCAGTGTTCCTGCCACTCAGTGTTTCAGTGTTCCTGCCACTCAGTGTTCCTGCCACTCAGTGTTTCTGCCACTCAGTGTTCCTGCCACTCAGTGTTTCTTGCACTCAGTGTTTCAGTGTTCCTGCCACTCAGTGTTTCTGCCAATCAGTGTTCCTGCCACTCAGTGTTTCTGCCCACTCAGTGTTTCTGCCACTCAGTGTTTCTGCCACTCAGTGTTTCTGCCAATCAGTGTTCCTGCCACTCAGTGTTTTAGTGTTTCTGGCACTCAGTGTTTCTGGCACTCAGTGTTTCAGTGTTCCTGCCACTCAGTGTTTCTGCCACTCATTGTTCCTGCCACTCAGTGTTTCAGTGTTCCTGCCACTCAGTGTTTCTGCCACTCAGTGTTCCTGCCACTCAGTGTTCTTGCCACTCAGTGTTCCTTTCCTGCCACTCAGTGTTTCAGTGTTTCTGGCACTCAGTGTTTCAGTGTTCCTGCCACTCAGTGTTCCTGCCACTCAGTGTTCTTGCCACTCAGTGTTCCTTTCCTGCCACTCAGTGTTTCAGTGTTCCTGCCACTCAGTGTTCCTGCCACTCAGTGTTCCTTTCCTGCCACTCAGTGTTTCAGTGTTCCTGCCACTCAGTGTTCCTGCCACTCAGTGTTCCTGCCACTCAGTGCTCCTGCCACTCAGTGCTCCTGCCACTCAGTGCTCCTGCCACTCAGTGTTTCAGTGTTTCTGGCATTCAGTGTTCCTGCCACTCAGTGTTTCAGTGTTTCTGGCACTCAGTGTTTCTGGCACTCAGTGTTTCAGTGTTTCTGGCACTCAGTGTTTCAGTGTTTCTGGCACTCAGTGTTTCAGCCACTCAGTGTTCCTTTCCTGCCACTCAGTGTTTCAGTGTTCCTGCCACTCAGTGTTTCTGCCACTCAGTGTTTCTGGCATTCAGTGTTCCTGCCACTCAGTGTTTCAGTGTTTCTGGCACTCAGTGTTTCTGGCACTCAGTGTTTCAGTGTTTCTGGCACTCAGTGTTTCAGTGTTGTTTCAGTGTTTCTGGCACTCAGTGTTTCTGGCACTCAGTGTTTCAGTGTTTCAGCCACTCAGTGTTCCTTTCCTGCCACTCAGTGTTTCAGTGTTCCTGCCACTCAGTGTTTCTGCCACTCAGTGTTCCTGCCACTCAGTGTTTCAGTGTTCCTGCCACTCAGTGTTTCAGTGTTTCAGCCACTCAGTGTTCCTTTCCTGCCACTCAGTGTTTCAGTGTTCCTGCCACTCAGTGTTTCTGCCACTCAGTGTTCCTGCCACTCAGTGTTTCAGTGTTTCTGGCACTCAGTGTTTCAGTGTTTCTGGCACTCAGTGTTTCTGGCACTCAGTGTTTCAGTGTTTCTGGCACTCAGTGTTTCTGGCACTCAGTGTTTCTGGCACTCAGTGTTCCAGCCACTCATTCCCCTTTTCCACCAAAGCATTTTGAGAGCCGGTTCGGAGCCGGTGCCTACTCGCGAACCAGTTCTTTGTGTTTCGACAGCCAAAGAACCGGTTCTCGGCCAATAAAACTGGTTCCAAAGCGGCACCAACTCTTTGCTGGACTAGAACCGTTCTTTTACCACGTCATGCTTACGTCGGGGGCTGGGGCGGGTTTAGATGTGTTCTAAACATCTTTTCTGACCCCAATATAGGATCGCAAAGCCAGGAGAAACATTTGCAGAAACACAATGTCCGCCATTGTAATTGTTATGCTTGAAGTTGGCGCAAGCGTTTTTTTTTATTTTTTTTTATTGAAAACATTAGGTAAGCAAAGAAGAAAACAGTCACAATATAGAACAAATAAATGGAAAAAAAGACAAGACAGGGGTACATAACTAATCAGAAAAGATTACATATCAAAGGAAAAGATTAAAAGACTTACATATTTCAATGGTTTTTAAAGCCTTCTTGGTACACGAGTTAGAGATAATCGCAAAGTAATGTTGTACTTGCAAGCGTTTCTAGCTAAGACGTATGGCAACGTACACAGTGACGTAACGACGTCGTTCGCTGGGCGCTCTAGTCAGTGGAAAAACAAACAGGTTCTGAGAAGGTTCACAAGTTGAACCAACTCTGAACCAACTTTAAACCAGCACCAGTTCCGAACCAGTTCTTTTTGGGTGGAAAAGGGGTATCAGTGTTCCTGCCACTCAGTGTTCCTGCCACTCAGTGTGTGGAAGCGCAGTGACGTCACACGCATAACCCTCTATATGAGTTGTATATCTTTGTATATCTAAAGTCTTTGGTGGAAACACACGTCTGTCTGCCGCTGATTCTCGTGTGACTGAAAGCGATGCTCATGAGGCCTGGAACTGGAGGAACCAGAAAATTGTCAGTAATTGTCCAATTCTTAGGCCTGAAGGAGAAACAAAATTGATGAAAAACATCTGACTGCATTTTTGGGCAATAACATGTTCCTCCTGTCTGGTAAGTCTATGATTTTGTCTGAGCCTTGGGTAATATTCATTAATGTCAACATTTTTATCTAGAAGAATTATTATATCAATTAAGTGTGGAGGGGAAATGTGACATTTAGCGGTTTAATAATATTAGTTTGCTTGCGAAACTCCACATCTGTAGCTGTATGCCACTGTAAAAGTTTATATCCTGTGATTAATAATGGTAGGAGTAATAATGGTAACCCTTGCCCAAAGACATTAGACACAAAAACTCAATTACAGCAGCAGACTGTGGCCGATGCCGCAGAGACTATTAATAAGAAATGTAATTATTTTTACATTAACTCTAATACACGACCCGACCAAGAGTGAATGATTACTCCGGAATACATACGAGCTTGTGTTTTCGAGCAGGTTTTTTGTAAGGATTGCTCTTTTCTGGTTCTTCCAGGCTTTATGAGCATCGCTTTCAGTCACACGAGAATCTGCGTCAGCGGCAGACAGACGTGTGTTTCCACCAAAGACTTTAGATATACAAAGATATACAACTCATATAGAGGGTTATGCGTGTGACGTCACTGCGCTTACACACACTGAGTGGCAAAAACACTGAGTGGCAGAAACACTGAGCGACAGGATTGTTTTTTAACATGAATGCTGCGAAAAACACATCTAAAACGGAAAGAGCTTTGAGATTGACTGTGTAAAACTACCTCAGATTTGTTGTCAAATATATTTATGCAAATTGAATTATAATGAAATAAGCAAATGAAACGCTGTAATTCACAGAAACAACTGGATCCGGGCAGAGAAAGCTGGATTTGCAGTTTTCATTCTGTGTCAATATGCTGAATTTAGAGGTAAAATCATACCCTATATATTGTATTGTTATATATTGTATTGACAACTCATCTATTAAATATTTACCATCGTATATTCTGCATAATTGGATGTTTTTAAATAAACACTGGCAAAAAAAACGTAACTTAACTTAAGGCTGGACGACAAAACAAATAGATATCTCTGCTATCTCTCTGCTTGACTCTGTAAAATAGGTAACGTCTGCACATAACTTAAACTTAAACTTTAAATGTTGTGGTATTCATTTATCCATTTTTAATCGATATTGTCGTCTTTGTTGTCAAACTGTATGTTAACTTCTTTGCTACTGCAGCAAAACTAATCGCCCCTCGGGGACAAATAAAGGTCTTGAACTTGAAGATAATATATTACATTAATAATAGTGATCACCCGGATTTAGACCTACATTGTATTTATATAAAGTGCTCACGGGCAAATTTGCTTTATGTATTTCTCCGGCGTGGAAATCAGGCTCATATAAATGTCAGGAAACACGATTCCTGCTGCGTGTCAATATCCATGATCACTGGATCTTTGGTAAGTTGTAAGGAACACTATATCGAGTCCAACCTTTAGTGTAAACTGATAATCGTTTGTTTTACTTGCAGTTTCTCCTATTAAATCCAGCTCTTCTGCCACTCAGTCCGGATGAGGGAGTGTGTTCGTTAATGCAAAGTGACGTCAATGCATTCCCTCTATATTTAGAAAGAATGCAATTTTGATCACAATAGAAGATATATATATATGAGGCTATCCCGAGAGGCTTGTGCATTTGTCCTCCATTTCTTCTCATTAGTGTCTAGGAGAAACGATTGAGATGTTTTAGAGAGCTCTTTTATGATTGGTCTTTCCTATGGGATGAGCGACAGTATCACGTTATCAAAATCTGAAGATCTGAATAAGACTTTTCTGTATTGGCTGCCACAGACTTCGCCGTTCAGGGAGTGAAGGCCAAACTTAAGCAACATCCCAATGTGTGTTTTCCCAGTGGCATGTGATCAAACTGGTTGCTTATTTTTTTGTGTACAAGACACAGAAAATGCACATTTACATTTGGCAGACGCATCTTGCATTGCATTTCATGGTACTCATTTTGCATTCTTATCAGTTCATGCTTTCCCTGGGAATCGAACCCATGACCTTGACGTTGCAAGCTACAGGAAAGCATATAGGAGGAGACGGCATTCAATGACATTAAAATCTGCCTCTGGGGAGAGTCACTGTTTACACACACAAAGCAAAAAATCAAATCAAACATACCAGGATTAATTATACTTAAACAGATCCGACCGTGCATGTACGGTTAAGCAGGCTTTTGTATCTGTGGACTATTTTCTCATCATTCGTTTTATCTCATAGCTTGTGGAGAATATTATTGAGCAATCCAGGGTTATTTTTAGCAGGCCAATGATTTGCCTGAAGCGCCCTTTGTGTGTGTGTGTGTGTGTGTGTGTGTGTGTGTGTGTGTGTGTGTGTGTGTGTGTGTGTGTGTGTGTGTGTGTGTGTGTGTGTATTTAACAATAGAACTTTGGAATTACGCCTGAGAAAAGAAGAACATCACGTGGCCACAATCACTTTTTTGTCTCCTCTTTGTATTTTTTACCAACATCCAGAGAGCAAAATTAACACTCGCAAAGTGCAAAACGAGAGTGAAATTTATAAATACAACAAAATACCACTGTTTGATAGTGACTTTTATGTAGAATATTCCTTCCATCAAGCCACCAACACTAAAGTATGATCACCAAAATGACATATTTAAAAGTTTTTTCTTTGAAAAAAGTGTATTCATGTCTTAAAATATCTTGAATGTAACTCGACACCCTTGCCTCATTTAGTATTCGCGATGCTATGAATATGCAAATGAGCCCCGCCTCCACTCACTCACTCAGAGATCCACTGGTTGAGGAGCACACGTTGATCTGATTGGTTTCAAGGTCGTTTGTGACGTCAGAAACACCAGCGATTTCACACCGTGTTTTTGGTTCACTGCAGTTTTAGGCAGAAAATACTCAGCAATGGCAATGCTGTATGTTGTTTAATTTTAACAACATTAAAAGCTTTTTTCTTTTTACCACAGGGGGATTTTAAAATATAAAATACAAAAAATTCAATGGCTGGTAAATTTTCCTAATTCTCCTGGCATTAGCAGATGGTGCAAAAAGCTACTTTTAGTCAGTATCTACAGCAAAAAGAACAGATAAATATTGCTCAATTTGCAAGGGACCATGATAAATCTGCAAGCATGACTGGATCTGAAATTGTTCTCTGGGAATATATTGTTTGTTTGGTAGAGAGGCATTTTTAGCAGAGCAACACCACAGTACCGCTTTCCCAAAACTGCTGTTGAGTAACACATATCTGTCTTGGTCTCCCTATAAATATAGTTATTCTAACTTTAAAAAGCAGAACAAGTGTCTAGAGCTTGATGGCATGACTTTAAATGACTTTCTATTCATCTTTAGGTTGAGTCTTCCAGTAAATCGCACACATGTGACATAGAGTTTAAGGGAAGCACCGTTCGACTGGGTTTATTTTGGATCAAACTCACTCCGGGCAACAGTTTGGGTTGGTTTATATGACCACGTGAGAATGTGTGTTTGTCTCTCTGGGACAGTTGTGCAAAGCCCTGCGTCTCATTCACACACTCACAAACCAGTTCAACCAGGTCCAAGTGTGCACTGGTGATTATTTCAGCCCTGGCTGTGATGGATAACAACTTACTATCTTTCTTACAGCATACATCATCACAATGCATATCATACATGTGGCATCCAGTTATTATATTTTGAGTAAATATCAGCTGATATCACATTTATTTTCTTCCTCTGTAATTCTATAGTTTTCCAGTACAAATACAATTAAAACTCTACTTTTATGTTTAAATGCATTATAAAGGTATTCATAATGTACATTATATCTATTAATAAATAATTGTAAATAAAAAAATGGTTACATCATGTGTTTTAATGCATTATACTTTCTAAAGGTGTTCAATGAATAGATAATATTATCATATAACTGTGGTTGCAATTATTCATGAGATCATTATAAGATGCATAACAAGGCATAATTAATGCTTTAAACTACTTTCTACTGTATATAAAGGCTTCAAATATAGTGTTCCCCAAAATACCGGATCATTCATATTTACATGATTAGCTAAATTACAAGATATAAAGTTTTCTGATAAAAAATATAAAAATCAAGTGACTGAAACGTATGCTTAAAACAAGAAAAATAAGTCAATAAACTTGTTTGCTTATCCCATTGGCATAGTACAATCTTACTTTGTATAAAACATTTTTTTTTTAGAAAACAAGACTTACTATTTGACATTATTTTGCTTCTAAGGGAAGTGTATCTTGATTTAAGATTGTTACGATATTTGTACTGGAAAACGACAAAAATACTGAATATGAAAATCATTTGGACAGAAATAGAAGGTCAAGCGGAAATTACATTGCATTGCTATTTGGCAAATCTCATAGATAATCTGGGTATTTCATGCATGCTAAAAAAAAATGCACATACCGTTTACCGTCAGCATGCTATTCATATAGCCAATGTCATTCAAACATGTAAACAAGGCTCATTATAGAATTAATTCTCAAATGTTCTTTTCAAAATGTTACCAGTTTTAAACCGTCTGCTATGCACACCTCTAAACTGCACACTAACAACACACTGTCCACTCGTGTGTGTGTTCACAGACGTGATCGCGCTCTCATTAGCATATGACCGTCTGGATGGCGTCGAGAGACAGATCTGATGTGTTGTTGCACAGCTGGGCGATTCTGACACTTTCTGTCTGTTATGTTGCATGTCTCCTCTCTCCCTCTCTCTTTTCCCATTATGCCCAGACAAGACTTCAGATTAAAATGGGAAAAAAATGTTCCTCCCACTTTCAAATGTGTGGTCAGTAACAGCAAGTGTAGCCTATCTCATTACAGCAGAGCGGGCGTGACTGGGCTGTCAGGACACAGCAAAGCTCTAGTGTAAAAGACTCTCATCTCACGTCCAGATAAACAATCACATTTAATTGGATTTTTCACCAGGCCCATTAAATCATAGACAAGGTTAGTCAGGCACCAGTTGCTAACACGACCCCTTCTTCATTCTCTCTTACATCACAAACAAACTAATCCTCCCGGAGAAAAGTGCATTGCAAGAACAACAAATTGCATTTGACTGTCCAGTGTCTGTACAGCAGAAATAGAAACTAGGGGTTATATTAAATATTCAGGATTAAGAGGCAATGATTTTAATGTTGATTTATAAAGTGATGCACATCTTTAAAACACGTAAGAGCTGTTGGCTCACACAGGACTCGGGTTCAATCTGACTTTCCTGTCTATTACTGTCTACTGTCCAATAAAAATAATATTTATAAAAAATAATCACAGAAGCCTCTGCTTGCCATTTTTATGTCACATTTTTAATTTTATTTAAAAAACAATGTAAAATAATAATAAAAAATGAATAAACAAGAACGTGATATAAATATATTATTCAAATAAAAATATTATAAAAATTTGATATATACAATTTTACATTTTATTTTTATTTTAAAAAATTATATAAAATAATAATAATAAAATAAATAAAAAAATAAACAAGAACATGACAATTTTTTTTTAAAATCTTTAAAAAAATTGTTTTATATATCAATTTTTTTCATTTTTTACAAAAATAATATAAAATAATAAAATAAAAATAAATAAAATGTTTTGTTTTAAAAATCCTAGAAGCCTCTGACATTTTTCATGTTTAAATGTTTCGAAAATATACACATATATAATTAAAAAAAACATTACTTATATAAGCCTCTGCTTGGCGTTTTTCTTATATTTAAATGTTTTGAAAATATTATAAAATAATTTATACTCATGCATACTGAAAATTAAATATTCGATAGACTTTTCTTCCGTATTGAGACGTATATCTGAGTGAAACGCTTTGAGTAATGAAACCCACCATGTATTTTGTCTTTAGGGAATTAATTGGATCGTAGGAAGTTGGGATCTGAATGCCAGTTTGCAGACAGTTGTGTGCATGGATAAATCACTTATTATAAACAAAGCAAAAATCTGTAAAAAAAAAAAAAGATTTGTGCATTTTAATTTCCAGCTGATTTTGAATATTCCTTCCTGTGCTTGGCAACAACTGTTTGGCTAAAATGATGTTATATAAAAAGAAGGATTTATCATCAGAACGCTGTGTGTGAGTGTGTGTCATACTGTTCTCACCCGTGTGTGTCCTCAGGCATTTGGGATCTAAATGCCAGTTTGCAGACAGTTGTGTGTGCATGGATAAACAACTGATAATAAACACTGTATTAATCTGTAGAAGAAGAAAAGAGAGAGAGAGAGAGAGAATTGTCATTCTTTAAATATTCCTTCTTGTACTTGGCAAGGACTGTTTCGCTAAACTGTTGTTATTTATGTTATTTAAAGGGTGGTTGATTATGATTTCCCTTTTTTAACTTTAGTTAGTGTGTAATGTTTCTGTTTGAGCATAAACAACATCTGCAAAGTTACGACGCTCAAAGTTTAAAGCAAAGGGAGATATTTGCTTTTAAAGAAATAGCTTTTTAAGGACTACAACAAACGGCTGGTAGAAACTACACTACATTCCTCCTAAAATTGACATAAAAGCCACTCCCAGGAACGCGATTTATAGATTATCATGACAGAACATATGCTAAATAATGACTAGAAGATAACTACACATAAGCTACATAAATGATAAATAAACTAGCCATTCAGAGACGTCCTGTTGCTTCTACATGTTGTCACTTCTTCTTGAGTCTCTCCATCTTTGTTTCCGGTTTGAACATTAAAGCCTAAAAGTTTTTGAAAATGTCAGTGTGTGTCTGTGTGAGGTAAAATGACACGAGCTCTTGAAGCTCCGCCCACTGTGTCCGGAACAGCAGCTCATTTGCATTTAAAGGGACAGACACAAAAACGGTGTGTTTTTGCTCACCCTCAAAAAGTGACTAGTTTAACATGCTATCCACAGTATTCCTGCGCCCCATGAAGCTTTGCGTGAATTATGGGTGTGACTTCCGCTGTAAACAATCAGTGAAAGACTAGCTCTATGGATGCAATAATATATATATATATATATATATATATATATTTTTTTTTTTTTTTTTTTTTTAAACCGTGTAGATGACATATATTATTCTACTCACCCTTCAACCATTGAACATTAAAAGGACATTTAAAAGTGTAAAAGCATCAACAAGGTATTTTCAACAGACCATGAATAATCTCTGAAAAAGCATTTTTCCACAGCAAAATCGGTCGGTTAAAAATCACTGTGGTAATCTGTATTATGTAACATACGCCTTAATAATCAAAAAATGTTTTACTTCAGAATTGCGTGATACTATTTTAAAGTGATTTCAGTCATTTTGACACATAATAAATTGTATTTAGCTGTGAAACCAAACCTGGAAAGAGACGTGAGGATTTGGGGAGGATTCCAGTGAATTATTAATGGTATACATCGTAAATTAAATCAGGAGAACAGACCACAAATGTGCAGTATATGTTGACCTTTATCATACTATTACAGCGAAATTCAAAAGTAAAAAAGAAAATAATAATGAGGAAAAGAATGCAGAGCTCTTACTATAGATATTCTTGTTATAACATGTCACGTTAAAATACCAAGTGTTACGTTAATCTCATGTTATTCTTAGATAAAACATGAAAGAAAACTGACAGCTCATTAAGTCAAACTGAGGATCAGCTTTATTTGTAGGCCAACCTTATGATTTGAAATGATTCGTTTCAGTCTTTTTGAATGGGAGTTCCCCAAACCGGAAGTGCCACCCCTAATTCAGAACGCAGTAAACCCGTCAGGAATAAGGTGGATTAGAAATATCTGTGGGGTATTTTGAGCTAAAACTTCACATACACACTCTGGGGATATCAAAAACGTATTTTACATCTTGTGAAAAGGCCATTATACCACCCCTTTAAAAAGAAGGATTTCTCATCAGAAGTGTGTGATGTGCTGTTCTCACGCGTGTGTGTCCTCCAGCAGATGGGACGTCGACGCTGTGTGTGTCCTCGGTGAGAGAGCTGCCGTCTCAGCTTCAGGATCTCTACCAGCAGGGCTTCGTTCTGAGCGCTGTGCACCCGTTCGTTCACCCGTGTGGACCCGAGCCCGCCAGCGTCCAGCGCCAGCTCTACCGGGCCGTGCTCATCAGAGTCTCAGACAGGTGGGGTCACAACACACACACACGCACACACGACGGGAACATGAACTCAACAGGTGCTGCTGACATTTATTACATTTATGCTGATAATGGAGCTTAAATATGATACAGTGTAGACGTGGATCAGGTGAGTCAGCTAATGCGAGCTTGACTAACGTGACCTGCCAGAACTGACGCTATATCCCACTTTTCTTGACTCAAATCCTCTTTAATGTTCCTCAAGATTTCTATCACCAAAAACGTCATAATTTAGTGCCACCCTCTATCTGACACTTCAACAGGCTGCTTGCTACCTTACATTTAAAGTAAGTTGTCAATAATTTTACCCCTTAAAACTCATCTTTGATCACCAAAATGACTCATTTAAAGTTTTCCTTAAGAAAAAAATCTTCATGGTTTAAAACAGCTTGAATGTAACTCGACACCCTTGCCTCATTTAGTATGCGCGGTTCTATGAATATGCAAATGAGCCCCGCCTCCACTCACTCACTCACTCAGAGATCCACTGGTTGACGAGCACACGTTGATCTGATTGGTTACAAGGTCGTTTGTGACGTCAGAAACACCAGCGATTTCACACCGTGTTTTTGAGACTGTCTTTGGTTCACTGCAGTTTTAAGCAGAAAATACTCAGCAATGCTGTCGACTTATGAACTTACACATGCTTTAAGCTTATTAAAAACACCACATAGACATATAAACAATATTAAAAGCTGTATTTTCACCACAGGAAGACTTTAATACTTCTTAGGGTCCAATAGATTTGGTGCTGCCACGTCCTCTTTACAAACCAACAGGATTCTTACAGACCCCATACTTTTAAACACTATTCTGAGCAAGTCAATGTCACTTTATTTATAAAGCACTATTTAAAACAACAACTGTCGACCAATGTGCTGTACATTGCATAAACATAAACACAATAAAAACAAATAACAGACAATAGACAGATGATATGCCAGTGTATCATCGATTAAAAGCTATTTCACACAAATAAGCCTTCGGTTTTAAACTCGCAATCCTAATGCTAACCAGCAGACTAAAAAGTCCATCCACTTTGAGTACAACTGATCACAGACCAACAACTTTTACAGTGAATGAACACACCACTAAATGGCATGTAAAAACAAAACCTGTGATTGGTTGCTGTGCATGTCATTCACACAGTGGTCAGTATAAACCACACACTGGGCTAGACTTCACAGTTTCTCTCCGCACGAGACCAGCACTTTACAGTCCGTCACACAGCATTGGTGAATGTTAAAGAGCGGTTCGATAATCCTCTGGCAAAACAGTGGCAGCGACTCAAAGTCACATCCACTCCCTGCCTGGAGCTCTGCTGGGTCACATACACACACAGTGCAGACCGGCCTGGCTGTGGTGGAGGCGTAAAGGGCACACACACACACACACACACACACCACAGGCAGCTGCCACAAACACTTGTGTGACGAGTGAGGGCCCTATATCAACGATCTAAGCGCATGGGCTAAAGCTCACAGCACAAGTGCACTTAGTGTGTGTCTGAATCCACTTTTGCTAGTTTAACGATGGGAAAAATGGCCGGCGCTCCCGGTGCATGGGCTAAAAGTGTCGTTTCTATTTGATGAGTAATTGGTGTGTTTTGGGCGTAACGTGCAAAAAACAATCAGTTTCTTCTCCCATTCCCTTTAAAAGCCAGTTGTGCTCGCGCCGTGGCGGATTCGCTATTTACATGACGGAAATTGAGACGCATCTCCAGAGCACAAACATGCATGAGGTTCAAGCTCTGTGTGTGTGTGTGTGTGTCTGTGTGTGTGTGTGATGTTAAAGCGCAAGCAGACCATCTACAGGACAATCCGGATTCCACCATATCTTTGTGTACTGAATAATAATCTTTTACATTGCAATCCTTTTATTTTTTATTACCGACACACAGTGTCCAGACCGGCCCGGCTGCGGTGGCAGCGTAAGGGGCACACACACACACACACACACACACACACAATCACATGTGTGAAGTTTGAGGCGTGTGTCTAACCCTGTTGACCTCTATGGGGAGATTCCCTGGAGGAAGGAATCGAAGTGATGTTTTTTTCTCATTTTATATTAAACAGATGAAAAACAAAGTCATTTTAGTTTGACGTTAAGTGTTCCCGAACCCCCGGCCTCTAGTGTTTCAGGGGCCAGTGCGGAGCCTATTTTTCTGAATGTTTTTGCAGTTTAAATGCACATAAAATCTCCAGATTGGCATGGAAGAAGTGGCTTCTGATAAACAGTGTGGATCTGATTCCGGACAGTGACAACACACTCAAAAAACCTGGAATTATTCCATTTCCATGGATGCACCTGAAACACATTCCTGGCAAATTACGCTTTAATGCAAACACTAAGAAGGAGAAACTCCTCTCTATATTACTGTTGATCTTTTGGCTACTCTTGCTTCATATGAAGCAGCACTGCGTGAGGGACATGATGAGCTCGATCTGTAAGCCGTCCTGTAACATCACACACTTCAGTGCATGTCAGGATGAACTCTCGGCACGACCTCCCCTCATGCTCATGCGTCATGCACTGAAAAGCAAGAATGATCATGCAAAAACTCATTGTTAAAGTCATATACACACTCCATCGCTCATCCTAAAGGAACAGCTGATGCAACAATTACAGTTTGTTTTTTTACTCAAACTCTTTTTGTTTCAAACCATATGCTGTATGATAACCATATTTAGTTTTTGTGTGAAACACAATTATACATTTGAAGGAATGTAGATCATATTGAGCGCGAATTTCAAATAAAATCACTCAAGATTTGCTGTGCTTTTACAGAAATAGTTATATATCATTTAAATAAGTCGTAAACATTTATTTTGTGACTGTAGCGAATTAAATAAAAAAAACTAGTTTAAAAAATAAATTGACAATAAATAGTTACAATCATGCTGACCAGGGCTGCATTTATTTGATAGTACAAAACAGTTAAAATGTTGAAATGTTATTACAATTTAAAATATCTGTGTTCTATGTGAATATCTAGTAAAGTGTAATTTATTCCTGTGATCAAAGCTGATTTTCAGCATCATTACTCCAGTCTTCAGTGTCACATGATCCTTCAGAAATATGTTTCTGCTCAAGAAACCGAAAGAACAGCATTTATTTGAAATAGAATCTTTTGTAACATTATAAATGTCTTTACTGTCTCTTTTCAGCTGTTTAATGTCTTTGTATTTAAAAAAAACCAAACTTTTAAATGAGAGTGTATATTTAAATATCTTCGAATGAATACACCTTAATACATTTTTGTTTATTTTTATTGTCAGTGTTTTTAAACTAAATTTTACTTCTATTTAAATAATCAACGATGTCAAACCTGGAACGGCATTAATTCGAGCATGAATGAGATTTAAGGATATCAGTGGAGGGAAACATTTGTAGTAAATAGTGACTTAAACTCAGGGTGTTTTCCTCACACAAAGCTATCGTATGATTTAAGAAGACTTGTAGTCATATAGACCACTTTTATATTTTTATTTTTGGGGGGGAGATATGGAAAATAGCAGTGTGAATATATTTTTCTGACGTTTTCATATTGCAATCCATGGAAGAAAGAAAGTTTGTAACCCGTTTTGGTAACACATTATAATAACTGCACGCTATTAATCATCTTGATCAATTTATCATTTCTAAATGAAGTATTGCATTATTTACAAACCAGTTATTTAGGCGTTGTCAGTGGTTCATAGGATCACTTAAAAAGTGTGATTAATAAACTATTTAAATGTGCATTCATACATCTTATTATTCAGACATATAGTAATAGTTACTTAGTGTGTTAGTAAATGCTTTATTAACATGTATTTCTACTGTAATTCAGGGATAATTCGGGTAGTTATAAAGCATTTAGTAGTGGTCAGTTAACTATTCTAAAGTGAGGACTAGTTATGGCTTGTGAAGCATTTACAACGGAGATTTAAAGGCTGTTAGTATTTCTATGTCCTGTATCACTGTTGTGTTTGTTCATTTATTTTTTTCTGTTTAGAAGATAAATGAGCCTTTAATTCTCATTTGTAAATGCTTTGTAAATGCTTTACAAGGCATAACTAGTCCTCACTTTAGATGAGCTCACAAACATAGTTAACTGACCACTACTAAATGCTTTATAACTACCTGAATTTACTACATTTACTTACACTTTCTCAGTGATCTTATGAATCACTGATAACGCCTAAATAACTGATTTGTAAATAATGAATTTAGAAATGATAAATTGATCATTAATAAAGTATGACAATACAAATATTAAACACATTAAATCAAGAATAAAGCATTTATAACTGTATTTATAAACTGCTTATTAATGCTTTATAAATAATTAATTAACTGTTTACTAATGCTTAATTAATGATTAATAGCGTGCAGTTATTATAAAGTGTGTGTGTTTTTTGTCATTTTTAGGAGATTGACAGCCCCTGCACTCTTAAAAATAAAGGTTCCAAAATAGGGGTCATAGAAGAACCATTTTGGTTCCCAAAAAACCTTTTAGTGAATCGTTCTAAAAAGAACCATTTTTTGACCATATTAATAATCTAAAGAACCTTTTTCCACTATAAATAAACTTTTGTGGAACAAAATGGTTCTTTATGGAGTCAATGATGCAGATAAAGAACCATTACATTAAATTTAACAGAATGATTATTTATCTTACACAAACCTTTCTCAAAGTTAATAAAAAATTGACTTTGGGATGTTTGAACTGACACGAGGTGGAACGAGCGGCCAAATCATCTCAGAAAATGGTTATTTTTAAAACGATTCACTAAATGGTTTTTTGGGAACCAATAGTTCTTCTATGACCCCTATTTTTTGAGAAAAAAAAAAATTAAGAGTGTGGTAACTGTATGCTTTTTTCATATAGAAAATATCAGTGTGAATATTCTTCTAAAGTCATATTGCAATCCATGGATTAAAGAAAGTTTGCAACAACATGACAGTGAGTAAATAATGATCATTTTGTTTCATGCATAGAGTAGGCATGATGTGCGTGTGTTGCTCATAGTGAAGACTTCTGTTTGTCTTCAAGAGACCGAGAGCAAAACAAGACAAAAGAAGATCAGACTTGGAGTGTGTCACGTGTGTGTTGATGTGCACGCGTTGGGAGGAATCATAGTATCGTGACGGCTGCCAACCTTTGATGGCTTCGGCAAAGCTGCCTTGCTTTATCTTTGGCGTCTGTCACTGTGGAGACAGTAGCTCGCATCAGCATCGGCCCTGAGGGATAAACCTGCGGAAAAAACAAAGAGAGAGGCGAGATATCAAACAGGGCACAGCTCAACTCCTCCTCTGCCAATCCCAGAAATCAGAGGAGAGAGGGAGGAAAAGTGCAGATGAAAGAAAGCCTTCATGTAGCCATTTCTCACTCTCTCCGAAAACAAACAGACCCAAAAACATCCAGAGAGAAGACAAAGGGAATGAGGAGGAAACGGAACAAACCGAGGGATGAAAGAATGATCTGTTGGGAAATTCTGCAACTTCTGATGGTCCACGCTGGTCATTACCTGGTTTAGGTTCTGGTTAAGCTCATTTAATCCTTCCAGAGGTGAAGGAATGTTATTACTCAGCTCTTTCAAAGCTCGAGAGATTCCTTAGAAAGAATGAAATAGACACAGATTAGAAAATCAATGTGAAGAGCAGCTTAGAACTTCAACAGTGACATTTTGATATTTTTTCTGCACTTCTGATCCATATTCAGAACCTGCTGCAGTATTTCAACCAGTCAGGGGGTCTAAAATATCAATAAAATATGTGTATTGTAAATAATATTATTGCTATTGAGAAATGTTATGTTTATTGTTATTTTATTTATTTTTAAGAGTGATTAATACGTATTTTCTTTATAATGGTTTTCTATGGGGAGACTCTTTTACTAAACATTTATTTATCAAGGCAAATTATCGTGGAGCGCTATAACCCCATGAAAGCACAGATGGGGTTTAAGCACAAATTAGAGTCGGGTTTAAGACACTTTTTGGGCGGTAAATAATGGTTTAAAAACCAGTGCATTGATGAGCGCAAACCTTAATAAATCATCTTGCATGATTCATTTAAAGGATTAGTTCATTTAAAAAAAAAACTAAAATAAGACCCTTATTCATCGTCTGGTGTCGTTTAAAGCCCTTTGAAGCTGCACTGAAACGCTCATTTGGACCTTGAACCGTTTCGGGTCCCATTGAAGTCCATTATATAGAGAAAAATCCTGGAATGTTTTCATCAAAAACCTTCATTTCTTTTCGACTGAAGAAAGAAAGACATGGACATCTTGGATGACATGGGGGTGAGTGAATTATCAGCAAAAGTTTTTTAAAAGTGAACTAATCCTTTAAATACTCTCCTCCCATAAATAGTGTGTCTGAAAGGGAAACTCCTACAAATGCAAATGCAGCCGCAAAAATAACCTAATGTTTCACTGTGTGTCTTTAGTAAATCCTGACGTTGTTTTTTAACACCAAAAGAAGGTTGGTGCAAGCTTTGAGTAGTTCTGGCCTATTTAGCACATTGCATTCAATTTTGGGTGCATCTGTTCGCCTGCATCCATTGGTTATGTGAATAAGGGAACAGTTGAGAAAGAAACCGGATGTGTGTCGGTATATCCGACCCGTGTATTCGGTCTTAAAGTGACAGAGCAGCTAACAATTTTACGTTCTCGTTCTAGGAACGTTAGTTCCCAGAACGTTCCCTATTGGTGATCCAGGAAAGTTTTCTTAACGTAAATAGAACGTTCCCTTAAGGTTAGGGGAACGTTCTGGAAACTTTATGGGAACATTCCCTTTAGGTTATAAAATTAAACCTAAAAAGAACCTGCAGGGAACGTTCCTAGAACGTTCTTGATAGGTTCCCAAAAAATAACCAAATGGGAACCATACGGGAACGTTAGGGGAACGTTCTGTGTTTGCTGGGAGCAGCCTAATATTCCTGCTGTTGTCTGTCATTTAATGTTAATAAAATAAAGAAAATACAGCTTTCACAAAGATGAACCTATCTTTAACTTCTACAGTGAACAAACAATGTTATTGTACATTTAGGCAGGATAACTGTGCACACGTAAATCCGTCGAGAACCGGACCAAAAAAAAGTTATGTGCACCCCTGCTTATAATGTACTATTAGTACGAACCTGGTAAAAATAACTGGCGGTCAGTGGCCTTTGAAAACTATGAATTTAAATGTTAAAGAGATCTAATTTGTGCTTGTTTTTCAAATGGAGCAAAGGACAAAAAACGAAACATCTGACACGTTTTTCCACCTTCACCTGATGTATTTTGCAGTAGGGTAGAGGTAGAGAAGATCAGATGGAGCTCAGACATCATTGGATCACATGTAACAGTGTTTAATATTCACCCAGAGTGTCTGGATCCAGGCCCAGCTCTCCCACTTCAGGATTAGCTGCATTTTCCCCTCCAAAACTCGCTAATACAGGAGCTCCTCTGGACCTGCGCAGATGCAAACATCACAACTGTGAGTGCGCGTCGAGTCTAAAAAAGCGATTTGCTGAATGTAGCTGACTATGTTTATAATTCCAAATGTCAACTGTCAAGCCACCCATGTTCAATTTTAGTTACAGTTCCACTTCAGCGACGAGGGCGGGTGATTTATGCATCATTTTTTGATAATTGCAGAGCACCTCGCAGGGGTACCGGTACAGGCCCGAAACCATTAAGGCCGCTATGCTTGAATAACATTATTCACGGCTCGGTAAATAAGCTGACATCAAGAAAGATGTGATACATTATTAATGCAATGATTAAAGATTGCGATACATGGGTTTGATGGAAGGTTGTTGTCATGGCAATGCCACTGAATATCACTTGCAGGCCCGGAATTGCTGAATCTGACAGCAAAAGTGATATTGTGATTCCTGAGGGCAAAGATAGAGAGGTGGAAACACTCACACACACACACACACACACACACACCAAGGCGATCCACAGGCATTCACCAACAGTGCACAGCTGTGTCTAAGATGCATGTCTAAGTCAAACCTTTGAGCGAACTGAATCTGAAGCAAGTGTAGATCAGTGATGCTTTAAGCTTTTTATTCCCAGAAGCTGCACTCCTGTGAGCAAGCTTTTCTGTCGGAGTCACTGCTGTTTAACCCGCCGAAGGGCTTCCACAGACAGCACAAACACTGCCAGGGATTGCTAGGTGCATTAAGCCTGTAGGAAAGAAATGTAATGCTTTTACATGAATAGTTCATCCACAATCGAGAAGTCTTTATTTGCTCAGCCGCATGCTGGTGTTGTTCTCTGGAACACGTTATACGGTTCTTTAGCATTCAACTGCTCATGCTGATCGTGTCTGCAAAACAAAAAAAAGAGCCAAAAAGAAGCATCAGTAATCAATATAACTTGAGCACTATACTGTATATTACAGCATACAGTCTGGAATTAAACAGCATGCAAATAAATCAATTCTTTCTCATATGCAATGAGATTAAATGCAAACCAACTGGAAAAGCTTGCTCATATTCTCAGCATCATTGCTGTCACGTGATCATTCTAAGATTTATTTTTATTATTTATTTATTTATTTTTTAAACAGGGACATATGATGATTTGCTGCTCAAGAAACATTTATGATTATTATCAATGTTGAATACAGATGTGCTGCTTAATTTTTAAGGAAACAGTCATTTTTTTCAGGATTCTTTGATGAATAAAAAGCATTTATTTGTAATAGAATCTTTTGTAACATAATATATGAATTGACTGTCACTTTCGATCAATTGAATGCATGCTTACTAAATAAAATGATTAATTTATTCATATATATATATTATTGACCCCAAACTTCAGGAGTCAAGTTTGCAATATGAAGTGTACTCTATCTTTGTGTGTGTGTGTGTGTGCGTGTGTGTGTGTGTGTGTGTGTGTGTGTTTTATCACAAGTAATCACAGGAAGAACAGGCTACAGAATGCTCAGATGGTGGGAAATTATTATTTCTTTACATTACGAAATTAATAAACATGGCAGAGGCCATGATTACTGTAATTGCAAAAAAGCATGTTTTTCCTTTCCTTTATTGTTAATCACACTAAATTAACTTGTTAAATAGACAGGCCTTTCATTCTGCTGTTCATACGCTGCTCTGGTGTGTTTGTCTTCATGTTAAACCCAGACTGAAGGATCTAGTCAGGAACAAGATGAGGCGAATGTGTTCAGGCAGCAGATGGCCATGTGTTGGCGGGAAGTGTGAATCCGTGTGTGTGTGTGTGTGTGTGTGTGTGTGAGACAGAGGTTAGTCAGGGCCCTGCTGTGCTGTGACTTTGTGGTTGGATGGAGCTCTGGGTTAGTGTGTTTCAACTCTGTCCCAAATATCACACACACACACACAGAAGATGGGAGAAGACGCCACCACAAGAGGATCTCTGAGGGTTTCCTTTGGAGAGAAACAAAAACCGTTTTTGAGTTACAGTCATTCATAATTATAAAGAGACAGTCCCGCCCCCAAACTCACGCCATTGGATGAGTCAAAACATCATCATATTAGAGTGATTTCTGAAGGATCATGTGACACTGAAGACTGGAGTAATGATGCTGAACATTCAGCTTTGATCACTGGAATAAATTACTTATTATATATCCACATAGAAAACCGCTGTTTAACATTGAATAAATATTTCACAATATTACTGTTTTTAGTCCCGCCCCCAAACTCACACCATTGGTTGAGTCAAAACACCACAGACATGTTTCCTGAGCAGCAAATCATCATATTATGAGAGATCTCAGAGGCATAAAATCACTTTCACTGGCCTTTTCCTTGAATGTTTCCAGATGGAATGATGAAACTCAACCTGAGCTTTTCAAGAAACGGCTGAAGACATATTTTTCGGCAACTCTTGATCCATTAATACTAACACTTTCTTTTTATCTCTCTCTCTTCTGTTCTATATATATATATTTTTTTTTTTATTACACTGTGTTAGACTAAACGGGGAAGGGTCACGGCACTTGCATATTTTTTTCCTATTGTTAGTTTGATTGCTTCTATTGTTCTCCTCATTTGTAAGTCGCTTTGACTAAAAGCTTCTGCTAAATGGTTAAATTTAATGTAATATTAGAGTGATTTCTGAAGGATCATGTGACACTGAAGACTGGAGTAATGATGCTGAACATTCAGCTTTGATCACAGGAATAAATTACACTTTACTAGATATTCACATAGAAAACAGCGATTTTACACTAATAATATTTCACACTTTTGCAGATTTTATGAATTTTTGATGGAGCCTTTGTGAGCATATTTCTTAATGTGTCTCATGCTCACGAGTTACTTGCAGTCGTCTCTGCACATTAAACCGGCATAGAAAGTATTTTACCATTGAATAAATGACGCACTTCACCTTTAACAATGCTGAAGGAAATCACCTCAGAGAGCGAGAGCAGCACGCCAGTGTTACAGCGGCTCATTTAGAGAAAACGTGTCTTCTTAGTGCTCATTTCTGTGCAAAATGTTTCCAATAATTAACCTCACGAACAGATGTTCTCCATCTCACTAACACTTTATTTTCTTGTCGTATAATCAGTTCGCTAAAATTAACTTTTTCAAGTTTGGTCAGAGATGTATCGCTACTCTGAAACTGTTTAAGAGTGTGTGTTTGACATTAAAAACGGTCTCTCTCTCTCTCTCTCTCTCTCTCTCTCTCTCTCTTTCTCTCTCTCTCTCTCTCTCTCTCTCTCTCTCTCTATAGCTGGGAGAAGAATCCTGCAGACTTTGAGCCTTATCATCTGAAACTGGAGGAATGCATGTCTGCAGACCAGATTCCCACTACGGAACACATCCAAGGATACGTGAAGAAAGTAAGAAGCTCCTGTTTAGCTTCTTGTAGGAACACATAACCGGGTCATGAATATTCAAATCTGCTCCTGCATATTAAAATCTATATTAAACCACTATACTATACAGACCACATTCACTATATAGATCCCACACCACATTTGGACACATTCACTATATAGATCTCAGACCACATTCACTATATAGATCTCAGACCACATTCACTATATAGATCCCAGACCACATTCTCTATATAGATCCCAGACCACATTCACTATATAGATCTCAGACCACTTTCACTCTCAGACCACATTCTCTATATAGATCCCAGACCACATTCACTATATAGATCTCAGACCACATTCACTCTCAGACCACATTCTCTATATAGATCCCAGACCACATTCACTATATAGATCTCAGACCACATTCACTATATAGATCTCAGACCACATTCACTATATAGATCTCAGACCACATTCACTCTCAGACCACATTCTCTATATAGATCCCAGACCACATTCACTATATAGATCTCAGACCACATTCACTATATAGATCTCAGACCACATTCTCTATATAGATCTCAGACCACATTCACTCTCAGACCACATTCACTATATAGATCTCAGACCACATTCACTCTCAGACCACAATCACTATATAGATCTAAGACCACATTCTCTATATAGATCTCAGACCACATTCACTATATAGATCCCAGACCACATTCACTATATAGATCCCAGACCACATTCACTTTATAGATCCCAGACCACATTCACTATATAGATCCCAGACCACATTCACTATATAGATCTCAGACCACATTCACTATATAGATCTCAGACCACATTCACTCTCAGACCACATTCACTATATAGATCCCAGACCACATTCACTATATAGATCTGACCACATTCACTATATAGATCCCAGACCACATTCACTATATAGATCCCAGACCACATTCACTATATAGATCCCAGACCACATTCACTATATAGATCTCAGACCACATTCACTCTCAGACCACATTCACTATATAGATCCCAGACCACATTCACTATATAGATCTAAGACCACATTCACTATATAGATCTCAGACCACATTCACTATATAGATCCCAGACCACATTCACTATATAGATCTAAGACCACATTCTCTATATAGATCTCAGACCACATTCACTATATAGATCCCAGACCACATTCACTCTCAGACCACATTCACTATATAGATCCCAGACCACATTCAGTATATAGATCTAAGACCACATTCTCTATATAGATCTCAGACCACATTCTCTATATAGATCCCAGACCACATTCTCTATATAGATCCCAGACCACATTCAGTATATAGATCTAAGACCACATTCACTATATAGATCCCAGACCACATTCACTATATAGATCCCAGACCACATTCACTATATAGATCCCAGACCACATTCACTATATAGATCCCAGACCACATTCAGTATATAGATCCCAGACCACATTCACTATATAGATCCCAGACCACATTCTCTATATAGATCCCAGACCACATTCTCTATATAAATCCCAGACCACATTCACTATATAGATCCCAGACCACATTCACTATATAGATCTCAGACCATCCGTGATTAATCGCAATGATCATCACCAACACGATCCTTCCACCCGTCACATCAAACTCGGAAATTATTCACCGACGGAGGAGCCCGGCGAGAAAAACACTTCTTATCTATGCAATTTCATTTGCATCATTGTAGCAAATATAATGACAGGACTCCCGGCGTCAGCGTCCAATATGCATTAAACAATGCCACTGGAAAAGGACGGGCCTGTTCCCGGTTTAATTTCAGAGAAAATAACCTGGTGATTCTGGTGTGGGCAAATGCGTCAGATGGAGATAGTGGAGGCAGGCCTCAGGCTGGCCTTTATTAAAGCAGCATAATGGAAAATGGCATCATTAGCATTCCTTGACAGTTAACGATTCAATTTGGTTTGATGAGAATTCAAAGACTGGCTTCCAAACGTGAACTGACAATAAAGTGAGATGCTCGTCTGATTTGGGTCAATGGTGGACCGCTGCCATTGTAATCAGCGCTTGCTAATTTCAAATAGATGATGGTGTGGAAGAAAGGAAGCCGCTTTTGCAATATATTATGTTGAATCGCGTTTTATTGTTAGGGTAATGTGGCATATCAATCGGTTTTAATGTTTTTAAGATGAGGAAACTGGAAATGAATGAAACTACTTTCTCCAAATGAAATTTCTTAAATTACGATGCAACTCAAAGCCCGAAGGTGTGGAAGGTTTATCTGTCGACGACAACAGCATTAAACATTTTCAAGATGTCAGTGAACTATTTTAAAAAGATCTGCTAAGTTTAATCTTCAAAAATATGAAGGCATAAACCATTTAATCTCATATTTTCCGGATACACTAGTCTGGAATAATTGAGATTCTGCTCACCAAGGCTGCATTTATGTGTTCAAAAACTCAAAAACTGTAAAATATTATTCGAATTTAAAACAGCTGTTTTCTATGTGAATATATAGTAAAGTGTAATTTATTCCTGTGATCAAAGCTGTATTTTCAGCATCATTACTCCAGTCTTCAGTGTCACATGATCCTTCAGAAATCAGGATAATATGATGATCTGATGCTCAATTATTATTGGTACTCAATTATTATAATTATTATAATACATTGGTGGTGGTTGAGGAGATTCCCCCTTCCATGTAAAGCGCTTTGTGTACCCAGAAAAGCGCTATGTAAATGTAACATTATTATTATTATCTATATTGAAAACTGTTTTGCTGCTTTTTGACATCAACTTTTGAAAAGTACAGTACAAAAGAGTTTTCAACATTGATAATAATCAGAAATCATCAATTCAGAATGATTTCTGAAAGATCATGTGACACTGGAGTAATGGATGCTGAAATTGTTCAAATATAAATATTTCACAATATTAGTTTTCAATGCTATAAATGCAGCCAAATGCATGTAAGTGTAAAATATCACAATAGTGATAATAATATGTAAATATTCCTTGATAATTCAGAGTTGAAATTCTGTCTTGTGTGAGAAGGCATTTCATATGTTAATGACTCCGATTACGTGATGTGTTGTTCTCAGACCACATGGGGAAGATGGCTTAAGGATTTAAAGTTGTCCTTGGCTTTCCTTATTGTCGGCTACTGTAAACAATCTCATTGTTTGAGCAGGATAAACCAGCACCAGCCGGACTAGAATGGAAATTCATGTTGGTCTAAACTAGCATTGATTTTCAGCAAACAAAATATACAGTCAAACCAAAAATTATTCAGAAACCAGATATCATTTGTTTTACTGGTGTGTGCAGGACACTATAGTTTATTTATGTAGGTGATGATAGCAAAATAAACTGTGACATATTATACCCCAAAATTCTTCATACAAGTAAAATTTATAAAAATGTGAGACCAAAAATGATTATGATACTTTGAGCTGATCATGTTTTCTTCAGTGTTTTTCTGTAACTGCTAATGCTCTTTTTACACACACACTGAACAACATGAAGCATTGCTTGGTCACTGGTGGAGCTAAACTGGTATTATCTAATTGTGTAGTTAAATTTACCAGCTGACAGATATTCATCATAATTCATGTGTGAGACAGTCTAAGAGAAGGACGGACAAAACCAGTGAAATATCAACTGATTTAATTTATTACCATTTTCTAAACTATAGTGAATAAACTGATAATGTGAGAAATGTTGAAGGAGTCTGAATAAATTTAGATTTGACTGAATAGTCTTACACTATTAAAGGGTTAGTTTACCCCAAAATGAAGATGCTGTCAGTAATTACTCTCCTCATGTTGTTCAACCCCGTAAGACTTTCCTTCATCTTCGGAACACAAATGAATATATTTGGCTCAATCTTAAGTTTATCAAGCGACAAGAATACTTTTTGTGCGCTTTTTGAGCTTCTGTGTTGTACGTCACACAAATGACCAGCGTCGGCCAATAGTGAGCCTACGTGTGACGTACAACACAGAAGCTTTGCGCAGTTCCTCTACGTGAAATCTCAAGGCCCAGAGGGAAGGAAATGAGTAGTTGAATAAAGTCGTTATTTTTGTTTGTTTTTGCGCACAGAAAGTATTCTCGTCGCTTGATGAACTTAAGGTTGAGCCACTGTAGTCACTCGGACTATTTTAACGATGTCTTTCATAACTTTTCTGGGCCGGCAAGTTTCGATCCCACAGAAGCCTATGGAGGAGTGATCCAGCGCTCAGATTTAATCACAAATATATTCATTTGTGTTCCGAAGATGAAGGAAAGTCCTACGGGGTTGAACAACATGAGGAGAGTAATTACTGACAGAATTTTCATTTTTGGGTGAACTATCCCTTTAAGTTTATCAAGCGATGAGAATACTTTTTGTGCGCAAAAACAAAACAAAAATAACGACTTTATTCAACTATTAATTTCCTTCTGTGTGGGCCTCGAGTGAGTTCACGTAGTGTAACAGCGCTTCTGTACACGCTATATAAATAAAGCTGACTTGAGTATTTCTCTCTCTCTTCTCAGCAGATCCAGGATGCTGCGGATCAGGGCATCATGTTCGCGGGCTTCATCCAGGAGCCGGCGGGTCTTCGTCCACATGTGTCCCGACACACAGAACCAGAGGAACCCTCTCTCTCGCTGCACTCAAGCCCCAGCTCGCTGCACGGATCCGGGCTCTCGCCGAGCCCCAGTCCCCTGGAGGAGCCCGAGTCTGGAGACCAGAACCCAGGGGAAAACGAGGGAGGAGAGCCTTCTGAAGGAGGAGGAGAAGATGATCTCTCTGTTGAGACATCAGCCGTGTTGAACTCAGGACCTGGTGAAACACAGCAACACAACAACAACGACACGGCCAAAGTCAAAGACGCAACCGAGAAAGCCAGCAGGATCACCCTGAGTAAGAGCGGTGCGTTGATCATCTATCCTTTCATCAAAAGGAAATCTCACAACGCTATTTTAGGAGAATTAAAGTGCGTTTTAGTTTCGGCATAAAATGCTGCCGCGATCTGGGTGATGTTTTTCAGCATATTTTTATAATATTCGATATATTTCTCTAGTTTCTATATAAACTGTAGGTCTACGATACTCTTCAAAAGTTTGTGGTCGTTAAGATGTTTTTGGTAGAAGTCAGTTATGCTCAAAAATACAGTAAAAATAGTAATATTGTGGGAAATATTGTTCCATTTAAACTAGCTGTTTTCTATGTGAATATCTAGTAAAGTGTAATGTATTCCTGTGATCAAAGCTGTATTTTCAGCATCATTACTCCAGTCTTCAGTGTCACATGATCCTTCAGAAATCATTCTGATATGATTTGACACTTAAGAAACATTTCTGATTATTATCAATGTTGAAAACAGTTTCATATTTTAGTGATAAATGGTTACATTTTTTTCCAGTATTCTTTGAAGAATCGAAAGTTCAAAAGAACAGCCTTTTATTTTAAAAAGAAACTTTATATAAATGTCTTTACAAAATGACCCCAAGCTTTGAATAGTAGTGTAAAACAGTAATATTGCAAAATAATATTTCAATTTAAATCAGCTGTTTTCTATGTGAATATCTAGTAAAGTGTAATTTATTCCTGTGATCAAAGCTGCATTTTCAGCATCATTACTCCAGTCTTCAGTGTCACATGATCCTTCAGTCATTTGATGCTCAAGAAACATTTATGATTATTATCAATTATCAGATTTTTGTGGAAATCGTCAATTAGTATTATTGGCAGACAACCACACCTTGTAACAAACATTGTAAAAATTACTTTTAGAAATCAATATTTAATTTCTATAATATCACTAAACACTCATTACGTGTTCTTGTATTCTGAGATTTTATTGGTATCAATTGGCGTTTTATTGATCAATTATTGGTCCATTTACATGTGATGTGCAGTTTGATTGTTTTTTGTTGAAACTAGTCAAAACATCCACTGTATTGGCCAAATTAAGTGCATGAAAATCACTGCGATATTCACAATTTTGCTCGATTTTAATGTTGACGGCATCATCTATCGCCCAGCCCTAATCCCAGCTGATTTTCTTGAAGCGTTGATGAGTTAGAAAGATCATAAATCATCTGACTTCTGGGTGTCACACACTGTGAAAGCATCTCACTGGTCTTTTTTTGTCTCAAGAAAAGCATTGTCAGAGTTTTGACGTATGGGATTGGGAACATTTGGCATTTACAAAAACCCACACAGCGGGTGCTAGATTAGGCTTTGTGCACCCTTCTTTTTTCCGCCAGAAACCAGATGGCAAACCTCATTCTCAACATTAGCTAGGGAAGCGTTTCTTGCAAAAACTGTGGCATTGTGCAGAGTTCACCGTAGCATGTGAATGATGCATGCTGGGAGTCCTGTGCCCGAGTCTCCATCAACATGTGGAATGATCCTATGGACTCACGCTACACCAATTTTTCTCATTCAGGCACACAATGACAGATGCCTGGAGTCCTTTGGCACAGCGCCGTGTCTTTATGACTTATCGCCACTGATGATAAATATAGTCATTCCCTGCTCAAATCCCTCTAATGCTCCTGGAGATCTTATATAAAGCATAATGGTGCTGGTCAGCAGTGTGAAATGCTCGGAGGTTTGTCAAAGGAAGGGTTTTTCGTCCCGCAGTGAAGCTGGAAAGCCATCGAGTGAAACCTGCATTCACAAAGAAAAGCACTGATGTTTGTGTTTCATGCACAGCAGTGATTCAAAGTGCTTTAAACTAAAATCAGAGATGCACTGTATATCAGCCACCTTATCGGTATCAGCCCATATATGTTTGTTTTTAATGCTATCATTATTGGCCTGATATATTAAAGCCGATAAATAATGTATTATTTCCTTCAGTTGAGACTCTTCAGATGTGCACTGTTCACCATGATGGTTTTGAATGGCTTGAAATATGATTGGAATCACTTCAAAAAAGGAAAATACAGTAAAGTGCAGCATGTGTCTGTCATATCGGCTACATAAAATTATAATGAGAACATCAATATAATTGTGAGCTTGGGACATGACTTTTAATGGTGAGACTTTTGTTTTTGTAATCATGCTCTCAAAAATTATATGAAAATTTGGATTTAGATAAATCGACCAAAATATCGGTTATCGGCATTCAAATATAAATAATTATCGGTTATCAGTATCGCCAAAAATTTTATATTTGTGCATCCCTAGCTAAGTTGAAAATTAAAAGGGCAATATTCTGGGTTGATCTCATGAGATGCATTTTAACACAAAATAAAAAATATAATAAATAACAAACTGAAAGTAAGACCATTAAGATTATGTAACTATTTTAATGATAATAGAGTTATAGGTTGTAGCCCTAAAACTATGGAAAAGTTTTATTACCAAGGGAATTGCTGGTTTTGCATCACAGGAGAAACTCGAAAAATTAGAATATCGTGCAAAAGTTCATGTATTTCAGTAATTCAAATTAAAAGGTGAAACTAATATATTTAGTATATATAACTAAAGACATATGCATGATTATACTATTCAGAGGGTCGACATTTCTGTATTTACTTTTTATTTTTTTTATTTCATGTAATATTCTAATTTTCTGAGATTTTGAATTTGGGGTTTTCATAAGCTGTCAGCCATAATCATCAAAATAATAACTTTTGCACGATATTCACATTTTTTCGAGTTTCACCTGTATATTTTCACTGTAAAAGAAAGTTAACGATTTGAAATAAAACAATGCATTGCAGTAAAATAGGCATAAAGTGAAGTAGTGTAGTTAAACCAAAATGAGGCACATAACAGGTACAACTGACATATGAACTAAAAATAAACAGTGATGTTTATTTAAACTGTGATTTTCAGCATTGTTTGAACACACGATTCACTAAGGGAATTCAGTGCAAATGCAAAAAGCTAAAGTTTTTGATAATTTGTTCATTTGAGTTCATATCTATTTATATCTGAGACTTTCACAATCAGCCGGTGGGATGCAATCCACATCCGAATATTTTCATAGTTATCAGCTCCTCTGTAGACGGAGGTCAGGACTTTTTGGGGATGTGTTTGCGTGTTGATATGATGCAATTCAAGTGCGGATTAGGCAAACGCTTGATGGCATGTCACGTTCCTTGGCAGTGCTAACCGCAGATATCCAGCGAGTTTGACCTTGTCGAAAGGGTTAAGAGGGATCATATAGAGCTTGGAGGAGTCGTTCGTGTGCTTGTTTCTGCACTGAACATCCAACGCTTTACCAAGCCCTTCTGGAAGTTAGTCAATGTCACAGAGACACTGGCTTTCATGTGTGAAGAGCATTGCTTTCTTCACATACAGACTGTGTTTAGAGTACTCATTCAAACTTTGACACTGTCACCATTGAACTGAGCAAGAAAAATGATTTTGTAATTACTAAGTTTTGTGCAACTTTTTAACTGTAAAAATACTAAAACCTGAATGTTTAACTAAAGCATAATGCAATGCAATGATTTAAGTAAATAAATTATATTAATTAATTAATAAGCATATAATGTCAGTATAACAAATACTATTATGATTTAAACTACTGTTCAAATGTTTGGGGCCAGTACGGTTTTTTAATTTTTTTTAATTAATACAGTAAGGATGCATTTAATTGATCAAAGGTGACAAAAAAAAACTTTCTATTGATCAGAGAATCCATAAACATAAAATGCATCATGGTTTCCACAAAGATCTGAAGCACCACAACTGTTTTCAACATTGATAATAATCATAAATGTTTCTTGAGCATCAGATCATCATATTCTCCTGATTTCTGAAGGATCATGTGACACTGAAGACTGGAGTAATGATGCTGAAAATGCAGCTTTGATCACAGGAATAAATTACACTTTACTAGATATTCACATAGAAAACAGCTGTTTTAAATTGTAATAATATTTCACAATTTTTTTGATCAAATAAGTGCAGCCTTGGTGAGCAGAAGAGACTTTCAAAAACAAAAGTGTATAAATACTTTACATTTTAAATATGTAATTATAAATGTTTTGCGATGTAGTAAAATGAGAGGGAAAGGTAAACAACGGTCATGAAAATAACAATACAAAAACAAATCTAATTGATTTCGTTTAAATTATAATTTGACCTTTTTTCACTGCCCTCCTGATTTCCCTGATCTATAAAAAGGCAAAAATAAACTAAAATCAGCTTGTAATAAAGCGATGCACGTGTGCTGGACATTACAGGAAATGAGTTTACAGGAAGACTAACTGGAGAACCTGTTGTACCTGAGCTGAAGTAAAACAACAAATAATGATTAATTCTTGCTGAGATTTGTGCAGTAAGTGCATGCGGCTCAGAAAGCCATTCAGATCGTCAGATGAGGCTAATGACTCAGTCAGAGGCAATCTAAATGATCGCTGCCAGAACAAAAGTGCATCCATATTTATCTTTTTGGTCAATTTACCATTAGTTCTGAAAATAGGGAGGTTTTAGGGGGTAAGCAAAGCACACAAACAAATCCATCTTGGACTATCGTAATCCATTAGGTCCACTCTCTTTCTCTTTGAGGCATGGCGTTTTGTTTTTCAGCCAAATGTAATCTCGTTGAGAATAACAGATGGTCATTTCTCCCAAGTGTGGTCTAGTGAGAACCGACGGTCCTAAATACTCGTTCAGATTGCCACTACATCAGCTAATTTCCCTAATTACTGACCTCCTAGACCAGGACACCAGCTAATTAGCCCATCTACAAGCTAATTAATTAAGTGCATGTGAACGGCCACAGTGAAGGAACCCGCACTTCACAAAGCAATTAACGCAAAACCCTGCGTACAAGACCAGCTTAAGTCAGGGTTATGATGGTTAGTACTGGGTTATGATGGTTAGTGGCTTATGCCGAGTTCAGACTGCACGATTTTAGCCCCGATTTTGGCTCGCCGACAGGTTTTGAGAAATCGCCAACAAATCCCCGAAATCACAGGCAAATCGGTGCTTGTTCACGCGAGTGACAATCACGCAGTGTGAATGAGCAAAGACGCGATCTGAGAATCGCCGATGCCCGTGAGATATTTGGCATGCTAAATATCTGGACCAGTCGGCGATTCACAATCCTGCTGTGTGAAAAGTGTTCTGACTGAAAACTACATCGGCGATGACCGACAGCCAATGAGAGAGCAAGGTACAGGACAGCAGGATGTTCGGGGAGGAGTTATAGGCCAGAATATCAGTATTTTAATAGATAGGCCTACATTTACAATTATATCAAACAGAAACAAAGCACAAACATTTGCATGACCAGCAGCAACAAAAGGACATTTGCAAAATTATTTATTTACCCCCAACTCTCTTTGCAAAACACAGTCCTTGCTCCCCTCGTCTTCCCAACCATTTCCTGCATAAATTATGTTTTTTTTTTTCATTTTCGCTACAAATCAGCACACAGACAATTTGGATCGCAGTCTTCTTGTAGGCTATCATTTTTAATAACAAATTCAGTGTCGCGTGAGAACTCCGGTCTCACTCACGCTGATCTTCCTTTATGTCCTTATCACTTCTCGCGTTTGTTTGGTTGTGAAACGTAGTTTGCGGACCAGGCAGAAGTTGTCGGCGATTCTTTCTTTTGTAAAGTCATGCAGTGTGAAACCTTCTGTTGCCGATCCATCGTGCAGTGTGAACACAGCAGCAACTGAGTGTTACCCCAGATAGTCATGCAGTGTGAACACAGCAGCAACTGAGTGTTACCCCAGATAGTCATGCAGTGTGAACACAGCAGCAACTGAGTGTTACCCCAGATAGTCATGCAGTGTGAACACAGCAGCAACTGAGTGTTACCCCAGATAGTCATGCAGTGTGAACACAGCAGCAACTGAGTGTTACCCCAGATAGTCATGCAGTGTGAACACAGCAGCAACTGAGTGTTACCCCAGATAGTCATGCAGTGTGAACACAGTGACCCGATTATTTGGAAAATCGTGCAGTCTGAACTCGGCATTAGACTGAATGGCCGTTACTACTTTTCTCTGCCATTAAACTCATTTCATAGGAGTAAAATTAGTCTGAAATTCTCGTTCGAAAATTTTGCATGTTAAAAAATAAATACGACCTCAAGTTGTATCAGTCACGTTTACACACAGTTCCCGAAACTTTCATCCGTCATAAAAAAAAACTTATTGGGTTTGATTTTTTTCGCGTTTTTTTGCATCCGTGGCAGACATTTTGAAGCATTGTTTTGACAATTCAGAGCCACTGAATTATGAATACGAATACGAAAAAATGCAGACGAAAATGCCGACTCAGTGTGAAAGGACCTTGAGTCTGAAATTCTCGTTCGAAGTTTTTGCACATTAAAGAATAAATACGACCTCGTGTTGTTTCAATCATTTTTATACACAGCCAACAACACTTTTGTCCGTCATAAACAAATTCGGATGGGGTTTCATTTTCTGCATTTTTCGCATCCGTGTAAAGCATTTTGAGAGGTACATACAAGCAAACGCCCAAATCCAGAACCGTTCAGGATCAATTGCTTCACGGACATTGTTGATCTTCTTTTAACTAAAGCATCAAACTGAGCCACTGAAATCCTGAAGTAAACTTTGAATCGCTCAGGATAATCCCGAATGAACTGTCCTTCCTTATACGCAATCTCAGGATTAGATGGACCCAATATTTCCTCTTTATTTCCCTCTTTTTAAGAAGAGAGAGGACAACAAAATCATCCTCACTGCTTGAAGACTCAATTTTGTATTGTTTTGCGATTTTTTTTTTCAACAGATTGTGTAACGTGATTTAAAGCGTGCCGCACAAGTGCTGAAAGGTAAACCTAAAGAGTCTCGATCGCCCCCCAGTGGCTGTAAAGCTCATAAACCCGCCTCCCCATGAAGTCTAATGGACGCGATGGAAACGAAACAATCAAATTTAACTTCAAATATTTTATTCTCATGTTTTCTGTCATTTTAGATATATTTATCACGCTGATTTAAGTTTGGTCGTAATGTGATGTTAAAAAAACGGGACTGTGATGTCATGATTGACAGCTGTGATTGACAGCTTCTCTGAGCGAAGTCACTAAGGCACCAACTGACTTTTTTGGGTTTTTCAGAAGGAGATTGGAGCTTCAACTTTCATTTCTACATGTCCATAACTGTTTATTTCACACAGTAAACTTGATATCGCGGCTTTACTCCCTGATCACTGACTTGGGTCTCAAATCTGCGCAACATATTAGGACTTTGGCGGCTTCACTTTTCACCAATGGAAGCGAGTGGAGGGGCGTCGTCCTTTTTTTTTTTTTTTTTTTTTTTACGCGCGAAAATTTCAGACAAGAATCTCGGACTTTAGACGAAATGGCCATTACCACTTTCCTCTGCCAGTAGACGTAATGAATGTTTCACATGTCCACAGGTGCCGAGCTCTTCGGATTGTTTAACTACCCGGGTCGCCGTGAGGGTCGGTTTAAGTACTACACGGTTAAAGTGCCTCTACGAGTGCAGCCGCAGGGCGAGGGCATCTGCACGCTGGAGGCGAACTGGCTCGATCACATGACCCAACATTTCAACAACGGAGCTTCACTAGTGGACGGATACTTCCAGCTGGCCAGTGACACCGGTGAGTTACTGTAGTGTGATGCTATCGAAATTCAAGAATAAGACATTTACTTTTGTTCGCACACACTGCCATCAGTTAATCATGATACTTTGGTATACACAATGGTTCTGAAGATTTGATATGTATGACATATAATATTATTAAAATCATATTGCAAATTATTATAACTATTATAAATTACAGACATGCATCTGAGGACTATTTCTAATTTTTCTCAGTTATTTTGCTTTATTTCCAGATTCAATCATAGACTCGTTCTTACGCACTCGAGTTCGTTCACACATGCGCACTCTTCAGAAACGGTGCTTTAAGGGCCTGTTCATATATCGCGTCTTTTGCGCGCTCAAGTTAGTTATTTCAAATGTAGGCGCGCGGTATGCGCGCTCATAATGAAAGCGACGCGGTCGCGGTGCGACGCGCTTGTTTTTTCCAAGCGCGTCCGCAACATCGAGATAAAAATATCTCAACTTTTCAAAATGCCGCGAGCGCACCGTGGGTCACGTGGCAAGAACCAACAAATCAGCTAGTTTCACGGTAGAAGCTGTATACTGATGCTTGGGCCAAAGTTTCTTAAAATATAACCAAACTGGTCCTTATCCACTCTGAACTAGGCTTTGAACCTCCCATTGTCCAGGCGGAGCTCCTGAATCAGCTGGTGAAATTCCCCATGGTTTTTGCGTTTTTTGTAGTATCGGGTGCACCCAAACACTGCGGCGTTTTTTTACTTTTCTTAGTAAATAAATATTGTAACAGTTACAGTAAGGGTTTTTCGGTGGTGGAGATCCATTGAAATGTCCTTGCTGTAACGGAGAGCGCAGCTGATGTTTGCTTAGCAATACAGACGCCTCCGGAGCGCAAGGGCCCTAGCCTTTGGAAAAAGGAGAACGCGGCGCGCGTAGCGTTTTCTACGCGTTTTTAGGCGCTATATGTGAATTCGCGCTAAATCTCTTCACAAACTAAAAGACGTAAATGACATTTGTATGTATTATAAATAAAAGACACAGGTTGTAATGAATGTCAACCCGTGTTTTTGAGGCTGTCTTTGGTTCACTGCAGTTTTAAACAGAAAATACTCAGCAATGCTGTCGACTTATGAACTTACACATGATCTGTCTTAAACGCCACACAGGCATATAAACAACATTTAAAAGCTTGATTTTTACCACAGGAGGTTAAAACCTAATAATGTATTAAAAGTATCTTCTAATAAATCCATCAGTGATTCTAAAAATACAGTGACTAGTTTGATATTGTTCCTTATTTTATTCTTTCTGACTCATTAATTAATCATCCTATTAAAATACCTTGTGGCGTTTGAGCACCGAAAGCGTTTCAACATGAGATCTGTAGTGTGGATCTTATTGCACAGTGGGAAATGCTCTGGTGTTTGAGTTCTGCTTTGATGGCTAGCCGAATAAGCTGTTTTGTGGCTGGTTTATAACACCGGGGACACGGGGAAAGGAGGGTATTTGTCATCGTTTAGGGCTTTCTGGATCTTGAAGTGGTAATGATGTGGCAAGAGAACGTGTGCAGCGCTAGCAATGACGCAAAACCCAAGCCTCTTATTAGTTAATTAACTTCTTTTAATGACTCCCCTGTTCGCTCGGAAAACCCCTGCCAAGTGCAAATCCACCGAGGGAAATCCTGAAGTAATCACTAGGCAAAAACAGGAATTAATTCGATTTTTATACTTTCTGAGGAAAATAAATGTAGTGTTCACCTGTGCAAAACCGCACGCTGCTTTCACACTGCCAGCAACCATGTTGCAACGCGTTCTCGCATTTTGGAGGGAAAAAACTAAATATAAATGAAATCAGAACATAACGAGAAACAGCTAGTGCTCTTTGACATGGTGAATATTTATTTGCGATGCACGTAGGGACTAGTCTACGAAACATTGTGTTTGAGACATGCCAATAATTATAGGGAAGTTGCTGACCGCTAAAAGAACTTCATCTGGCCACGACACTGCAGAATATCCTATTGGTGGTCGCTCCCGAAAGTCACTCTTCATTTGCATAAACGTAAAACTTTGTTGGATCGTTGGACACGGCTACATCTGTCGGCAATGTTCACTGTCGCTGGAAATGGCCAGTTCTCATTGAAACAGAGATGGTTTTATTACCAGGAGATGCAGTGGTCCGTGGCTCTACCATTAGAGAAAGCGTAACGCTAACCTGCATCACATGTGCCTTGATAACCAATCACATTACAGCCTTGATGTCACTGAATTTCGTTGTGCGACAGTCGGTCGCTGTTTTCTGAAGCCATAGAACAAATCTTTGTATATTTTTGTTGCAATAAAAAATAAATAAATAAAGCCATAGAAATTAATGAGAAGTGCCATAACCTCAATCATTCCTGTCACGCAATTTCTTATAAAAACATTTTTTCAGTGTAAACTTAAAAAATATATCAATCCAACACAAATGTTTAAGAGCAAATATGTTGAAAATTAGCTGATGGGCTGTCGATTCATTAACGGATAAGCTATTTCCTCATAAAAGTGGTTTATTCAGCCTCTCCTCAAATTCATCCATTCAAAACAAAACCATAAAACAGCATCTACCGCAGCGTTATATGTGTTTTTCTGCATAGGTTGCACGCTTGCCTTCAAGTGGCTTTGATTGAAATGTATGGGATCATGTCGCTGCGTGTCGCTGACTGTGTTCAATGCAAATCTGCTGCTGTTTTATCTATTACCAGGCAAAAACCACAAGTCCAAAAGCTTAGAAAACTAAAAGTACATCTCGATTTAACAAACCAGGTGATATGAGGGATCATTCATGTCCATAAGTTTAGAAATGGCGTCTAATACTTAGTAAATTAACTGTGTAACTATTACTCATATATGAGCAATAGTTATACTTAAGCTTGACTTAGCAAAGACCACTAATAAACTGATTTAAAAATGTAATGCATTACGACCTAAAATATATTTAAATGTGGAATACACTTAATGAATAAATAAAATAAAAAATATGTATAAAAATACCAAAATTTTGATATTGCTAAAAAATTGATAAAATAAAATGCATTAAAAAGTGGAATACATAAGCTTATTAAGCATCACTAAATCAAAACGTAAAGAACAGCACAATATGTTTCATGACTCGAGACAAATGATGGTGTTCATGTCAACGACACGTGCAAAGGAAAACAACAGTAAGTGAATGCAGTGTTAAAGCGGGAGGATGGCAGAGCCCTGTGGAGTCTGGGAACAATGTGATATCAAAGCACCGCCAGCATGTAGACTTTTCATAAGTGTCTGATTACATGAAAGGCTGGAGACGCATTCATTATCAGGCCTGTGAGAAGCACACGGGCCAGATCTCGCCAAATTTAGCTTCTCTTTGAGTCTGGCCTGTGAATGCATAATGAGAACTCCATGGTGATGCACTCCCACTGTGTCTTCTTCTCGCTGTAAACATCAACACGAGGAAGATGCACACGCATATACGAGACCGCTTCTCTGGGCGCATCAGAAAACATGTCAAGGTCACGTTTCACCTCAAAAGCAACAGGAAATAATGATTAAAAAAAAACGAACAAATTCTGCTTGCAAAAAACGTTTGGTCTGTTTTAAGTCAGTTTTATCATTTTGTCCATTATATGAAAATCAAAATCAATCGATACAAAAAGTGGTTAAGTAATAATGATGCCCGCCTTCACATAATTTTTGCACTAATCTTATTTTGCATAAAGCTCATTTTAAGACCATTAAGATTTTTTGGGTAACACTTTACAATTTATTAACATTAATACATTAGTTAACATGAACTAACAAATTCTACAGATTTTATTCATTTCAGGTAATGTCGATCTCAACATTTACTAATACCTTTTTAAAAATCAAAAGTTTTATCTGTTGAGTTAAATGCAATGTGAACTAACATGAATATTAATATTTTTATGAACTATTATTAACAAAGGTTAATAAATGCTGTAACAAATATATGTATCATAGTCAGTTCATAGTTATTATAATTATTTATATTATAAATAGATAATAGTTAACACTTAACTATAAATAGATAACACGTTTTAATATTATAAAATGTTAACATTTTTGCATTGACATTATAGTGTCATCATTGCATTTTAATATAGGCTATTTCATATTTGTATATTATTTTACTTATTTCTGGATAGATTAAAGTTAAATTGAATTATAAAAATAATAATGCCAATCACAAAACAGGTTTAATCAAATTTAAAGTGAATTCAAAATACCAATAAATATTATAATAGTATGTAAATGATAAATGAAATAAAAAAAGTTTGCATTTACTTTCTTTGCATTATGGTAATGAGATTTTGTGGGGGAAATGTTTAACTGTCATGCACATTTAAATGCTGAATGATCCTGAAATAGGATCATGTTGTCAAAGATTTCTCATTTCTTTCTATAGGTTTTGGGGGTGAAATATGACCCGGACATGTTCTTGACCGAGTGTGTAAGATTAGTCCTATTTGATAGAAGATCAAAATGATAGTCTTAAGAGATCAGCAGTGGCACGGCCTCGACCTCCATCTGCAGAAACGGCCCTCCAGGTGGTTTTGATATGAGTTTATCCACCGGTCCCGGGGTGGATGGGGGTTTGTGTCGGCTTAACGTCTCCTGATGGATTCTGCTCTTTGTCGATGCTGTTGGTGTGGCGTTCTGCTCCACTGATTTACTTGTGCGCCCGTCTAGCTTCAGTGACATTGAAGTTGTCCAGGAGAATGTCCTTTATAAAGAAGCTTTCCTTTAGCCTCTCCCGCCCTTAGAGACGGGTTTCCATGGTGAGGAAAAGTGGGAGGCAGGAGTCGAGTTTTAAAGGGATAGTTCACCCAAAAATGAAAATTACCCCATGAAGCCATCATAGGTGTATATAGCATTCTTTCAGACGAATAATCAGAGTTATATTAAAAAATGTCCTGGCTCTTCCAAGCTTTATAATGAGAGTGAATGGCCGTATGTCTTTGAAAGTCCATCAAATCTATTAAGATTACTGTTAAGAAATGGCTTATTGAAAATCAACACTGACGCTGGTCCCATATACCAACAATAACTATCATCTATTTTTACTTTTTATCTGCTCATCTTGTTTACTTGATTGTTAGTGATTCCAACACAGTCTAATATTTTTTTTACCTCTTGTTTATTGTATGAACAATTTTATTGTATTATAACAGTTTACTATTTTAGGATGCCTAATAACATCTGGCAAGGGGACTGCTGATGAAAACTCGGGTACGCTTACATTTGTTCTGAATGTTGATCAGTGTATATTGTCCCTTTTCAAATAAACAAATAAAAGTATTCATGATTAAAGTGCTCGACACGGCTCTGCAGGGGTTAATAAAGCCCTTCTGAAGTGAAGCTAGTTATTTTATGTCGATAAAGTTTTAAATATGGATATTTTTCTAACACGAACGCATCACTTCTCTTCAGAAGGCCTTTATTAACCCCGTGTGGAGCACTTTAATCATGAATAGATGCACTTTGATGGACTTCCAAAGACACACAGCCATTCACTGCCATTATAAAGCTTGGAAGAGCTAGCA
>CM060631.1:1735000-1837500 GCA_030578275.1 Meda fulgida | reverse complement strand
CCCGAGTGGACTTTTTCCAATTACGATCCCAAGTGGGAACATCTAATGCATGGTGGCCAGAACAATGGTGGCCGGTGAGATGTCTTCAATTGAGTAAGTGCAGCCTTGAATCGTTTTGATGGAAGAATGCACCACTCCCCTCCCTCTCCCGTCGAGGGTCGCCCATCCCTCAGTCCCCTGTAATGTAATCTGCAGTGTCTCCCAGAGCAGACGGGGCAGCACAAACAGTATTAGTGTGTAAATGGAGAATAAGGAAGCTCTCAGGCCATGAGAGGACACTGAGCAGAAATAACTCGGGATGAGAGCCGGTTCCCAGACGCCCCTGTCTTCGTCTTCAATACTCAGCAGAGCTTATTATCTACCCATATATAAAGATCTCTCCAAAACCGGGGCAAACGCAGGAACCGCGGGGAAGCTGCGACACCAGGCCATTAAAATGTGTCGCTCTTGCTTTATGCTTTATTTATTTCACCGGGAATGTTTCACATTTCAATATGGATTTGCTGGTTAATTAGCCTGGTCATTCATTAGTCTGCGTATGTCTGGCTTCTGTCACTCTTTCTTTTCTTTGAAATATTTCAAATGACTTCGTCTTCTGCATATATTCTCACTAGTTATATTTTTATCACCTTGAATTCCCGCTATATTTAACTACCCTCTTTCAAAGCTTTTGTACATTTGATGGATGGATGGATGGATGGATGGATGGATGGATGGATGGATGGATGGATGGATGGATGGATGGATGGATGGATGGATGGATGGATGGATGGATGGATGGATGGATGGATGGATGGATGGATGGATGGATGGATGGATGGATGGATGGATGGATGGATGGATGGATGGATGGATGGATGGATGGATGGATGGATGGATGGATGGATGGATGGATGGATGGATGGATGGATGGATGGATGGATGGATGGATGGATGGATGGATGCTGACTCTGTTTCTCCTGTTCTCCTCAGATCTGCTCATCAGGACAGTGGAGAGTGTGTTTGTGTTCCAGGAGAGCGAGGAGAGCGACTCTGCATACGACGCTATAGTGGTGGAGCAGTGGACCGTCATACACGTGAGTCACGTGAGTGTGTGTGTGTGAGAGTGTGTGCTGTCCCTCAAACTACTGGTGTCGCATTTATTACACTATTGTAATTATTTGGGCAAATACTAAAAATTACTCAAAACTTAAGACAACAATCTGGAAGTGTGTGTGTGTGTGTGTGTGTGAGAGTGAGTGCTTGCGTGTGTGAGTCTGTCTGTGTTTGTGTGTGTGTGTGAGTGCTTGCGTGTGTGTGAGAGTGTGTCAGTCTGACTGTGTTTGTGTGTGTGAGTGCTTGCGTGTGTGTGAGTCTGTTTGTGTTTGTGTGTGTGTGTGTGTGCTTGCGTGTGTGTGAGTCTGTGTGTGTGTGTGTGTGAGTGCTTGCGTGTGTGTGAGTTTGTGTGAGTCTGTCTGTGTTTGTGTGTGTGAGTGCTTGCTTGCGTGTGTGTGAGAGTGTGTGTGAGTCTGTCTGTGTGTGTGAGTGTGTGTGAGTGTGTGTGTTTGTGTATGTGTGAGTGCGTGCCTGTGTGTGTGTGTGTGTGGGTGCGTGCGTGCGTGTGTGTGTGTGTGTATGTGTGTGTGTGTGTGAGTGAGTGCGTGTGTGTGAGTGAGTGAGTGAGTGCGTGTGTGTGTGTGTGTGTGTGAGTGCTTGCGTGTGTGTGAGAGTGTGTGTGAGTCTGTCTGTGTGTGTGAGTGTGTGTGTTTGTGTATGTGTGAGTGCGTGCGTGTGTGTGAGTGTGTGTGAGTCTGTCTGTGTTTGTGTGTGTGTGTGTGAGTAATTGCTTGCGTGTGTGTGAGAGTGTGTGTGAGTCTGTCTGTGTGTGTGAGTGTGTGTGAGTGTGTGTGTTTGTGTATGTGTGAATGCGTGCCTGTGTGTGTGTGTGTGTGGGTGCGTGCGTGTGTGTGTGTGTGTGTGAGTGAGTGCGTGTGTGTGAGTGAGTGAGTGCGTGTGTGTGAGTGAGTGAGTGCGTGTGTGTGTGTGAGTGCTTGCGTGTGTGTGAGAGTGTGTGTGAGTCTGTCTGTGTGTGTGAGTGTGTGTGTTTGTGTATGTGTGAGTGCGTGCGTGTGTGTGAGTGCGTGCGTGTGTGTGTGTGTGAGTGCGTGTGTGTGAGTGCGTGTGTGTGAGTGCGTGTGTGTGAGTGCGTGCGTGTGTGTGAGTGCGTGCGTGTGAGTGTGTGTGTGTGTGAGTGCGTGCGTGTGTGTGAGTGCGTGCGTGTGAGTGTGTGTGTGTGTGAGTGAGTGCGTGTGTGTGTGAGTGCGTGTGTGTGTGTGTGTGAGTGAGTGGGTGTGCACACCGGCCAGTGTTGTGTTAGTTAGCACTGTGCACTGATGCTGTCGGCGTAATCGAGTTTTGAGCTTTATTGTTTAATCCTTCAGCTCTCAATCTCTCTCTTCTACTCGGCCATGACGGTGTTTCTGAGTGGAAGGACACACTGTTTCTGCCCAGCATTACTCAGCGCCACTCAAACCTAAATCTGCTCGACATTTCCCAGCATTCAATGCGATTGTAATTTAACGATCCTGTAAATTGCATCGAGTAGTAACATTGTGTAAGTACATGTTGATGTATATTCCGGACATCCGAATCATACGGATTCCTGCAGATATAGATTCCTCCTCGGACAGAAGGGTATTTTCACTAACGCAGTGAGACGTTTTGAATTGATATGTTCTGCCGTCAGCCCATCAATCACTGTCTCGTTTTCTGTCACGGATATTTCTGCCTTCAATGAGCCTGTGTGTTTATTTCAAACGTCTCGTGAATCATGTTTCTATAATAGCATCAGACAATCACTCCACATTATTCATTCATTCACGGGTGAAGAAGTGTCTTTTTAATGTAGCGCTACAAATAATAATTTATGATAAAAGTTGATTCATTTATTTATTGCAGTTAATTGTGAAAAAATATATATATATATATATATATATATATATAGGTGAAACTTGAAAAATTAGAATATCATGCAAAAGTGCATGTATTTCAGTAATTCAAATTAAAAGGTGAAACTAATATATTTAGTATATAACTATATACATATGCATGATTATACTTTTCAGAGGGCCGACATTTCTGTATTTAAAATCCTTTTTTGTTTTAATTGATTTCATGTAATATTCAAATTTTCTGAGATTTTGAATTTGGGGTTTTCATAAGCTGTAAGACATAATCATCAAAATTATAACTTTTCCACAATATTCAAATTTTTTGAGTTTCACCTGTATGTATATTTTTTATATATATATTTATATATATATTATATATATATATATATATATATATATATATATATATATATATATATATATAAAATATACATACAGGTGAAACTCAAAAAATTTATATGAGTAAGTGTATATGAGTGTATACATATATATATATATATATATATATATACACACTCATACACACACACACATACACAATGTTTTTTAAAGTTGGTTAATAAATTGTAGTTAGTTGAATACAGTATGTTTGCATTTATTTATTATAATAACATAATATAATATAGCCTAATATAATATAATATAATATATGTTGGCATGTATGTATGTGTGTGTATATATCATATTGGTTAATAAATTGTAGTTAGTTAAATGCAGTATTTTTGCATTTATTTATTATAATAATATAATGTATGTATGTGTGTATATATATATATGTCTGTGTGTGTGTGTGTGTGTTTACAAATTCTAGTTACTTAATAAATGCAGTATTTCTGCATTTATTTATTTATTTGAATATTTCCACATAATATGATGTGTACATATAAAAACACAACTAAATGAATGAATACATTCAAAATTGAATATTTAACCAAATAAATAAATTGATGTCATCATTCAAAATTATACCTATAAATAGTACAGAAATGGTTATTTGTTTGCACAAGCCTCCAAAGCACTTGTACTGGAGTAACTGAGCCTTGTTTGTTCAATACCAGTCAAATTGAGTGAGGACTCTATTCTTGTCGTAAAGGAAAATCGATAGGCAGTGTAACCCTGGACATGTAATGCAATGAAGGCGCTCCGTCACTAAAGCTCAGTCCCTGAAACACAACCACAGGAAAACAGTTTTCCATTCTAGATTTCCTTGAGGAATAATCCTTGAAGATTTACTCACAGCAACACGTATTAGTTTTGATCCACTGAGAAGGAAATTGCCTTAACAGCAATTTTCATCACACTCTCTCTGTATACGAGTGTGTTACTGAGATGAGAGCGGTGTACTTCAGTGCAGATGCAGGAACGTATGCACTCCTAAATAAAGTAAAAAAGGTCATGGTGAGATCACAGGGTTCATATTACACTATATTTTTGTCTGTTATGATAGTCGCTGTGTCCGATTATGTGATTTTGACTCCTAAATTCTTGTCGTGGACAAGAAACATGTCAGACTGCACGCTAGCGCTGCACAATATATCGAATTATCGCAATATCGCAAATGTATATATCGCAATATGTATGGAGCTAGAAATGTGTCTTTATTTCATGTGAGAAAATAAATGATCTGAGAGAAAAAAAAAGTTTGAGAGAAAAAGTTATCACACTGATAGCAAAAAAGCATTTCATGAGAGAAAAAATAATATTTGCGAGAAAAAGTTATCACACTGATAGCAAAAAATAATATTTGAGGCAAAAAAAAAGTTGAGAGAGTATTTTCTCATAGAACATAAAAAATATAAATTTGAAATGTTTAAAATTATTTTTGAGAAAAAAAATCTCTCTCAAAATACTTTGAAAAAATGCAAATATATATTTTTTGCTATCAGTGTGAAAACATTTTCTCTAAAAAAAAAAGTGTTTCTCTCAAAACGCTTTTCTTTGCTCTCGATGCGATTTCTTGCTCTCGTCAGGATTTTGCTTTCGCTGTAAAGCGTGTCATGGGCGGAGCCGCGCTCCTATTGGCCAGTCGGTGAGCATCGGCTTGTCCTGGAGTCGAACTGAATCATTACACCAGTGTTCGGTTCACACACAACTCGACGGGCATGAGCGAGTTCAGCATCACTGAAGATGAAACATTAAACAATAGCACTCATATTCATGAATGAATGCGTATTATATTATTTCTTTGTGTCAGGCGTAATGCCTGATCAAACGCCTTAGTCGCGATGTCTTCACTAATTACAGCCTATTTAATATAAAATGAATGCCTATATATTGCATAATAAAACAAACACAAGCATGCCTAGCAATGTATTTTTTTTACAAGGATTGTTGCAACATACTATGTTCTGTAAAAGTAATTTAATAATAATTTTACACAATAATAGTAATGTGGTATAGTATATTATAATAGGCTACTATAATACATTTAATAAATTGTCATGCTAAGTACACACAAACATAAAACATTTTAAACCTACAGTATATTGGAAGCAAAACACATACCTACAGTAATATAATATAAGCTAAGCTAGCATGCTAATCGAGTAGATGTATGCTATGCTAGTATTGCAATAATCATTGCAATAATCCAGGCGTGATGTGATTAATGCATGAATTAAGGTTTCAGCATCAGCTAAAGTGAGAGAAGATCAAAGAAGTGTAATATTACGAAGATGGAAAAAAATAGTTTTTTACAAAAGAAGAAGAAATATGAGAGCCAAAAGATAGTTGAGTCGATTAAGACACCAAGGTTACCAAGGACTAGATCTAATTTTTCTCAGTTATTTTGTTTTATTTCCAAATGCAATCAAGGCTCGTTCTTACGCACGTTCACACATGCACACTATTCAAAAACGCCAGTTTAAATCTCTTGACAAACTAAAAGACGGAAATGACATTTGTATGACATTGAAGACGCAATGTGAAATTTAGTCCGACTATGGGAGAATGCGATTTATGTTTTGAAGCATGTCGACATCTGTATATTTTTTCTTGAAAGCAGTTTTTCTACTGCTTGGATTGGATTTATTCAACTATAAAGGCTGGGAATAAGCCAAAAAAGTCATCAAAATCTTTCTCACTGGATCATGATGAGAGAGATTTAACAAAGTTGACCAAGTTAACCAAGCTAATAAGTTAACGTAGAGTTGACCGTTTGAAGCTAGCAAGCATAACCCAATAAGAGCTCGAATAAGATTACCATAACGCGATCGCATCAGGATGCCGATAACAATCAGCTAAGTATTGTGAATGAGAAAAACACTCTCAACGAGTTCTCAAACTGTGCTCAACAAAGTCAAAGGCAGTTCAAGTTGCTGCAAGAGAAACATCAAAGTAGGAGCTTCAATGAAACGCCATTATGTTCCCTGAGCCATATAATTCTCCTCTGGCATTATATATTTAGTATGTAGTTAGAGCTGAAGGTACAGTTTGAAGGTCAGTGCAGTCACTGGAGCAGTGTGATATCTAGACTGTAGATGGGCCATTAAAACACGTCCTTTGGCAATGTAACCTTTATGGCTCCTGTGGAGGTGAGGAAAACATGCGACCTGCCGTTTCCAAGAACACTTTTCTTTGTCTGTGTGAATGTGGCTGAACTACACGACTCGGAAACGGAACAAAATCAGATTTTCAAATCTTTCATTAGCAGTGGGATGAGTCTGTTTCCACATAAACTGAGTTTTTAGGAACTTTATGATGTGTGAGATGAGTGATTTTAATGCAGGCGGTTTCTGTCAGAACGTGAGAGTATACAGTGAAACCAAAATTTATTCAGACACCTTCAGCATTTCTCACATTATCACAGTTTGTTCGCTATAGTTTAGAAAATGGTAATAAAATGACAAGAACTCAGAGTTATTAAATCAGATGATATTTCACTGGTTTTGTCCGTCCTTCTGTTAGACTCTCACACATGAATTATGTTGAATAGCTTTCAACTGTTCACTATAATTTAAGTACATAATTAGATAATACCAATTTAGGTCAAACAATTACCAAGCAATGCTACATTTTGTTCAGTCTGTGGTGTAAAATGTCGCATTAGCATTTTAAAGAAAAACACTAAAGCAAAACATCACGTCAATGTATATAAATAATTTCTGGTCCCAAATTTGTATACATTTTACTGGTAATCACTGTATGATGAATTTGTGGGTATAATGTGTCGCAGGTTAATTTATTTTGCTCACTTACATAAATTAACTATAGTGTCAGCCCTGCTCCCACTAGCAAAAAAATATATAAAAAATTATATCTGGTCTGGTGTCTGAATAATTTTTGGTTTGACTGTATATAGCAAAGCACAGGCAGCTGAACGTCTATGACAGGCACGGCGTTCTGTGGACCCCGGGTAGAAAAGTGTGATATAGGTGTAAAATAAAAAGCTATTTTTGGTTGTCGAGGATGGAAGTGTGTGAGCTGAAATCTGCTTCTTTGACTGAAAAGGTTAAATACAAAAATAGATCTCTCAGATCTTCTGGTGCAGTCTTTGATATTTTTCCCTTAAAAATGTTTTTTAATCATGCTTTGGAGGAAGTTGAAACTCTTGGTTGAAGACTCTTTCTGCTCACTAAGGCTGCATTTTGATAAATACAGTAAAAGCAGTAATATTGTGAAATATTTTTACAATTTAAAATACTGTTTTCTATGTGAATATATTGTGAAATGTAATTGATCATTTATCGGGCTGGGTATCGAGTGCGATATGTTTTGAGCGCTGACTGAATTGCCTCGATACCATTGAGTATCAAAACATCTCTTGTTGTTCAGTACCAAATTTCGATACCTAAGGGGTTAATATAATCAAGGTCAGTGAGCCAATAAGCATGAAGCATGATTGGCTGTGGCGAGACATCAAGAAAAAACACTAGTTTACACCGGTTACGCCCAGAGATGTGGCTCTCACGAGAGGCTGTAGTGTGTAAGATTCCCAACTCCCATAGATGGAAACGATGTGGAAAATAAAAGCGTGGCTACATTTCACCAGGCTCGATGTCAACTGTGTGCGATGCAATATTTACGACAAGATGATTGCAGCCAAGACCGGCAACAAGATAAATCTGATGAAGCACTTGACCGCACGGGGAATAAACTTGAACTGAAGCGCGTCACAAATTAACAGAAACTCTGCGTTTAGGCTATTCGCCTCACAGACATGAGAAATACAGGCAGTTTGAAATGTCTCCTTTTAAACCAATTCGACTCAAAAACAAATACTCTTGATTATGTTATCCAAATAAAAGGTGCATTTCTCTCTATAGGCGTTCACTATACTGCAGAGATGACCAGTCGGCAACGTCAACTTCATCTTTGCGGCCAACACTGACTCAGAAAACACTAGTTTATTAACAAACAATCAAAATGTCTCCTTGCTATTTTTCCCGACACATTCATAATCATTAGGCTACTTTTGTTTTGCAGCAAAGTTTATGTGTGCGCTTGAATGCGAGGCATATATTACGGCCCCCTAGTGGCCTTTATGAGTCTTTGAGTCTAAAATAAAAACAACGTTTTTTTAGGTAATATGTAATGTAATCTTGGTAAAAAGGATTTTATAAAATTGGTATCGGAAAAAGTATCGTTCAGGAACCGGTATCGAAGTCAAGGTATCGGTATCGAACATTGTTGAACGATACCCAGCCCTATTTATCAGTGTTGCTTTTGAAAACACCACAATGTTGACACTTACACAAAGTCAACCAACAAATTACGTATACGTATTACAGTCCTCTAAATATGGAAAGAAAGAATTATAAACTTTCATTCAAAGGTTTCTCCACCTCTGAAACCTTTTTCTATCCTGGATGACATCATCTCCTCCCCTCAAACCATCGGACTCAATTCTTTATCTCACAATCCAATCTATTACTGATGGATAAAATCAAGTTTTTGCTCATTAATCATCCTTCTTCACTCTGAAATGCACCACATTACAAAAGCTGACTGTTAGGTACGTTGACTTTACGACTCTTTTTAGCTGAGGAGTCTTGGTTCTGCTCTATTTCACTCACCTCCATGTTGAAAGAGTGTAGCACTTTAACAACATGTAGATATTCACACAATCTCGCAGCAACAGAAAGCTATTAAACAGACCATATTTTCTCAATTCTCCTCCACTTTTAAGTCTGTGGAGCCGTTAACAGGGTCCACTACTGGGACGTCTTCCAGCAAAAACCTCTTCTCACATATCTGGATTCCCCAAAGGATTGGCCTTGGCCAATGCAAATACCCCAAAAAACATTTCAACAGAAACCCGGGCCTCTCAGTACACGATAGACAACGATGTCATCCAATCTAGGCAAAAGGGCTTCATAACTAGGAAGGGTGTTGAAACACAACCTCCACAAAAGACTAAACTAAGAGTCTGGCTCTGTCCCAAAGACTTGGGCAGAGATTCTGTAGGCTGTTCTGAAAGGTGATTTTAAGGCAGCATCACGTGTGTTCTGTACACTGAAGGCATTCCCACAATGCATTGCGACTAATATATACACACACACACTCCTGGGCAAAACAAAAATGTGCCAAGCCAAAATATTTAGGGATGCACCGATATGAACATTTTGGCCGATGCCGATAACCGATAAATCTTTATGTTTGAAAGCCGATAACCGATATATCGGCCGATAAATCTAAATCCAAATTTGTATTCATTTTTTGAGAGCCTGATTACTAAAACAAAATTAAAAATTAAAAGCCATGTCCCAAGCACACAATTATAATGATGTTCTCATTATAATTTTATTTAGCCGATATGACAGACGTGCACTGCATGTGTTGCACTGAACCGTATTTCCTTCTTCGAAGTTATTCCAGTCATATGTAAAGCGATTCAAATGCATCATGTTGAACAGTGTGCATCTGAAGTGTCTCAGCTAAAGGAAATAATCCACTATTTATTGGTTTTAATATATCGGCCACATTTTCTTATCGGGCCGATAACGATAACATTAAAAATTATCATATTTTGGCCGATACCGATATGGTGGCCGATACATCGTGCCTCCCTAAAAATATTTAGTGGTCTTTTAATGGTCAAAATTTTAATCACAAATCACTGGTCAGGTAATTATCAGGAATTGCACAAATACTGTAGATAATAAACTGTGCTTTTCAGGTCTAACAATTTTTAGATACGGATTTACGTACAGAAATTGAAGAAAGTAATCAAATGTAAAATTACACTGCATAGTCTTCACTTTATAAATTTAATATAGATTAATCTTAATTAAAGTTACAAAAGTTTTTGCAGTGAGTCTTTTGTTGTTTGATTAACATTAAAAACGTTAATGGTATAATATGCTGCTGTTACTTTAAGACAATGCACGGATCCAATATAATGATGCTGTCCCACATGCATTTTCTTTCTTGGCTGCTTACGTTCACTTAAGACATAACTGACCATGGCTTTCTGGGGTTTCTGTCAGACGCGTGGAAGGTCTTCTTGCGCTTGAAGGTTTTTTCCTTGAAAAAAAAAATTCTTCATGCCTTCAAATAGCTTTAATGTAACTCTACACCCTTCCCTCATTTAGTATGCATGGTTCTATGAATATGCAAATGAGCCCCGCCTCCACTCACTCAGAGATCCACTTGTTGACGATCACACGTTGATCTGATTGGTTACAAGGTCGTTTGTGATGTCAGAAACACCAGCGATTTCACACCGTGTTTTTGAGACTGTCTTTGGTTCACTGCAGTTTTAAGCAGAAAATACTCAGCAATGCTGTCGACTTATGAACTTACACATGCTTTGTCTAAAAGCACATTAAAAACACAACATAGACATAAACAAAATTAAAAGCTGGATTTTCACCACAGGGGGACTTTAAGACAAATAAAAGCTCAGTGTTTAAGCATTTTAGGCTTGGCCCTTTTTTTGCCCAGTGGGTGTGTGTATACATTCAGTTCTTAAAAGTATCAAGTAAATAAATATTTCAACCAGTCTACCTAAATCCTAATAATTGTGTGTGCTGTGCATATGTAACGTTTCACAAAAACAGCCACTTCTTAGGAAGGTTTGATTCGGTTAAGTTGTTGTTTTAGAAGGCAGCTGCTTATCTAGGCAGTCAAAAGGAAGTCATCATTTTGTTATCTAGGCTATTCTGAACTTTCCAGAGTGACTCACATATAAACGTACCGTGTATTCATGCACGGCTGTGCCAAAACCTGTGGCATATAATTGCAAGTGAAGCATTATCATCTAGCGCTGTCTTGTGTTATCATCATGAGTGTGCGCGCGTGGCTGACACGCGACATGGTTTCTATTTGAGGACAGGTGCCGTTAAACCGCACTGACTTCCTGAAATGAAGCATACAAGCGTTCTCTGTGAAACCACAGTACATTCCTAACGGCTCAAAACAACACTGTTGATTAACGCTTTTCTCTGAATTACACATAAATGCATTCATGATCACTTACAATACATTCTTTATTGAAACATCTGTTATATTCGCGGGTCATAAATTAAACCTTAATCTTAATCAGACCGGATGTCCAAATCAAGTCAACAACTTTTGGGCTGTTTTTTTCTTTCTATAGAAATCCATTAATTTAATTTCTTCATTTTACCCCATAGTAATCTACATAAATTATCTTATTTAGCTTTTATCCATAAACATCCTTTAGAACGAAATTTTCAAGTTTAAAAAGAAGTTGTGTGCTTCAACATTTTAGGATATGTAAATATGCTAATTTTCCACAGAATGCTGCTCTGATATATCTAAGCAAATGTCCAAGAAAATAATAACAAAATATAAGAGATGCACAACATATCGGCCTCCATATTGGTTTAATATATGTTCATTTTTAACATTATCGTTATCGCCCGATAAGAAAATTTGGCCGACATATTAAAACAGAAAAATAATTGATAATTTCCTTCAGCTGAGACACTTCAGATGTGCACTGTTCACAATTATGTTTTTGAATTGATTGAAATATGATTGGGATCAATTAAAAAATGAAAATACAGTAAAGTTCAACATGTGCAGCACAAGTCTGTCAATAGGCTACATAAAATTAAAATGAGAACATTATTATAATTGTGTGCTTGGGACATGGATTTTAATTTTGAGACTTTCGGTTTTGTAACCAGGCTCTCAAAAAAGTGGATTTAGATTTATCGGCCAATATATCGGTTATCAGCTTTAAAATATAAATAATTATCGGTATCGGACAAAATGTTCATATCGGTGCATCCCCACAAGAGCGAAAGAGGGTGTATCTAAACAGAGTCACTATATAAAAAATTCTTCATAAAGACCTACAAATGTAAATTTGGAAAACAATGCACATCTTAAGTCAAAATTGCAAGTGTGACTTCGTTGGATTTTTACACAGCAACTGTTTTTTCTTTTCAGGGTTTACAGGTGAAGACAGACTATATTCCCTTGCTGCAATCACTGGCTTCATTTGGATGGAGACTCACTTGTGTGCTGCCTACACCCATCATCAAGACTAACAGGTAGAGACTAGCTAACATAATGCCCTTTTCACATTTCATGTAAAATAAGTGTTTGATGTCCCCAGAGTGTGTATGTGAAGTTTTAGCTCAAAATACCCACAGATATTTTATATAGCATGTTAAACTAGTCACTTTTTGAGGGTGAGCAAAAACGCACCGTTTTTGTGTCTGTCCCTTTAAATGCAAATGAGCTGCTGCTTCGGACACAGTGGGCGGAGCTTCAAGAGCTCACACAGACACACTGAAAATGTCAAACTTTGAGCGTTGTAACTTTGCAGATGTTGTTTATGCTCAAACAGCAACATTACACACTAACTAAAGTTAAAAAAGTGAAATCATAATCAACCACCCCGTTAAAATTCATTATTACTTAACTTCAAGTTTCGTTACAGATTCTGAAACTGATTCTGAAAGTTGTGTGAGCAATATCATCTGAAAAAGCTGTAAGGATGCATACTTTGCGAGTGCTCTGGAAACAGTACACTGTTGTGTTATTGGCATACTATTTTCAACATACTAGGATTTGGAACACACTAATCCTAATCTCACAACTACAGTACATGAGATTAGGATTAGTGTGTTAGTGTGTATGCAAATGAATAACTCGCTCATTAAGACACCTACTGATGGGTTTTAGTTAAATTTTCAAAAGTATCACTTCGTATTTACCATCATTGCATATTTCTCTATTGAAAATTTTTATTTAAAACATTTATTTTATAAAGTTATTCATAAAGGTAAATATGCACTGGAAAATCAATTTCAGGGGCAAATATTTTCCCTTAAAGTGTAACCCACTGGCAATATTTGAAAAACCTGTAAAAGTGGGCGGAGACCGAGGGGACGAGCCGGGGGCGGGGCAGAGCAGGGGGCGTGCACCTGAGACCCCAGTGATTGACAGCTGTCAGACTCGCTGTCAGTGACGCCAGTAGCTTTGCAACAGAGCGGTTCACCTGAAGGGTAATGAGCCTGTAGACTTGGAATGAAGCCTTTCTTCCACTATAGTATTTGATTGACGGAACCAGACACCAGTTATCTTGCCAAGAAAAGTCTTTATTCGTCAGCATAGGAGAGAAACTTGAGAAGATGTTGTATTCGTGCCAGATCTATGTGTTCCCGGTGTTTATCAGCCGTAGTACAGTAAGACTGAGCTTATATACACCACTGAGAGAAAAAAAAACTTGTTGCTAATGTTTAAAAATGGATAATACCTCATACTTACACATGGTACAATCCACTTTACATATTAAAAAAACTATGTCTCAGTGTATACATTTTGTGCTACATGTATTTGCATCAGTTAAAAAACATTCCTTTCCTTGGAAAGAACATGCAGATTGTACACATTTAATGTATCATCATCATTGGAACATCTCTGCTCTGTGAACGTTGCATTGCACACATACGTCTAAGCAAAATATATAACTCTCCTTATGTCTAAAATATGATCCTTAAACACATGTGTCCATGCAATCTATAGTCTAACTCATGCATTTTAAACTTCATCTACAACTGATTATGAATACTAATAAAGAATAGGAATACAGATACATAATATTAAATAATGAGATTATATTAAAAGATGACATTTTAGTCACATGGGGAAACAACTTCCAATAGGAAAATTCAACTGCAGTAGCAACCTGAAGAGGGCAGCACTCATTCGTTTTTACACCATATATTGTAGAATTAAAACAGTAAACGTTAATCGCAACTAATCGTTTGCAGAATAAAAGTTTTTGTTTACATCATATATGTGTATGCACTGTGCAGAATAATTATGTATTTAGAAATACACACACATGCATGTATATATTTAAAAAATATTTACATGTTTATATACATTTTTATATTTAAATATAATTTATACTATAAATACTTAATATATAAATAGATTTTTTTTCTTAAAATTATACATGCATGTTTGTGTATTTATATATACATAATCATTATACACACATATATGATGTAAACAAAAACTTATTCTGCACACGATTAGTCGCGATTAATTTACTCGCGTCAATGAACAGCACTAATAAAGCCCCATTCTTACAGATCATTAACTAAAAAAAGTTGCTTTAGGGTTTAGTTACCCTTTAATGGAAAAGGTATGACTGCAGTGTAAGTGGAAGAGAGGGGGTACGGATGGTAAACCACTCTACGCCACTCTAAAAGGTTTGGGAACCACTGGTTTAGGGCATCCAGAGGAAGAAACTCCCAGTACGAGCAACCATAGACCTTATTCAGAGCAGCGCCATGACAGGTATGAAACCGAGGCTGTGAGGGAAAGACTTACCGTGTTTTCAATGGCATCCACTGGAAAAAAAAAAAAAAAAATGTATAAAGCTCCTAGATCACGTATAATTTATTTTGGTCTACTGACATTTCTTGGAAATATATTTTTGAAGTGATTAACACATTAAATAACTGTACAACCCACTGAAGAGATGCATGCCTATCCCTCACAGCCTCGCTGAATCCCGTTAAAAATCAACGATGGCGCTGCTGTGAATAAGGTCTACACGGTCACTAGACGACCTCCAAATAAAACCACTGTCAGCGTGAAGTGGCTTTAGAGGTTGAACAAAGTAATCAATTGAGTTTGTGTAAACACCACATGGAGCGTCATATCCAGTTGTACAACCCACACTGAGTAATGGTGCATCCCACACTCCAACCGTGTCAAAGTGCTCGGGGTATAAAGACCTCTCAGACCTCATCGAGTCAGAACATGACTGTTTGCTCGCCGTAATGAAATGTCAATACAAGCTAACTGATGATTCCTGTAATAGCAAGAGGAGGCTTCTGGCGACGTCGAACTGAAGTTCACCATAATCTCCATCTGTCATACGATCCCGCATCGGCCGTTCTCTCGCACGTCAGCTTTCCATCCCTGCTGATTAATTACGGCCTATTTTAAACTTTCACAAAAAGCCACGACGCAGCTATGTGGCTAATTAATCAAAACGTTGTCCTAGATGCAACACAACCGTCACTTTTCAATGTCTTGGAAACGGCTGGCCTTGTTTTCCTGGGTGGCGGAAAACAACATACGAGTAAAACTCAGTCCTTTTGAAGATGCTTGGAATCCCTTTATGCTTTTCTTACAGAAAACAATGGGGATAAATCTGATGGTATATTAGAAGATATGTAAGAAAAGTATTGTTGGATGCATCTTGTACTAGGAGGCCTTAATTTAAATTTTATTTATTTTTTGTATGTATTTGTTGGTGTATATACACGTGTATATATTGATTTGTTTCCCTTTTCTTTTGATTATCTGTATGTAAATAAGTGGACGTATATGTCAAAGTTTGTGTTGTTATATACTCTTTGTTATCTAATCTAAAAAGCAATAAAAAAAAAACGTAAAAATTAAAAATTAAATAAACTCAAGGTCCTTACTAGGGATGAAACGGTTACCGGTTTGATGCTAAACCACAATAATAAAAAATTCTAAAACTCATAGTTTCATATTTTATATTCATTCACATTTTCATTTTCATAATTAAATATTAATAATCATTAAAACCGTATTTGAGTATCACAATTTGAAAACAGTCTCAAGCAACGTAGGTTTTGTTTTGTGTGAAAATATGACTGAGTGCTGAATGCATTTATATGACAGAATATGAACAAATTAATTCTGTCTTTAGAAAAGTTACAAAGACATTTGCTTTCCATCTTCCCTCCGTGTAACGCTAATAAAGTAGTGTTATGAGCTTATTGCTGCTTTGTTTACCAATATTTTCCTGCTGTTCCATAAGCGCCACCTACTGTCAGAGAGTAGATTTACATTTTCATTCAACATGTCTGCGGGATTTTTTTTTTTTCAGAATAATGTGAAAATCTGACCAATTTTTATTGTTAAACAGGTAGATGGAAAATAAGCTAATGTGCGTACTAAAAATGTCAACAATTCAGATGTATAATTTTTTATGGAAATGCCTATAAAACATACCTTTCATAAACATTTTAGCTAAATTTCCAGTATATTTGAACTATATCGTGATAATATTGATAACCGTGATCATTTTGGTTATTATAATCATGATATGAAAATTTCATAGCGTTTTATCTCTAGTTCTTGCATAATACAGTATGTCACTAAAATGATTACCAGTATTGGTGAAGCTAATTTAAAACTGTAAATTAATCTACATGATATAAAGTAAATGACAAGAGTTTTGAAGAATTGCACCACTGTTCAAAGTTTAAGGTCAGTGTGATTTTTTTTTTTTTCTGATTTTTTTTTTACTGACAGTAATTTCTATTTCAAATAAATGTTGTTCTTTTGAACTTTTTATTAATCAAAAAATCTTGACAAAAATGAAACAAAAAAATGAGGCAGCACAAGAATGCAGATGAGTTTGTTTATCAGCATCACTGTTATATTTCCTCACACTTCTTCTCATTGATATGCATCACGCCGCACCGAACGCTTGTACATTCATTACGTTCAAAAATGCTGAAGTTACCATTCAATTAAGCCCGTAATGATGGGGATTGTATAGGCGGCGTGTGCCTAGTTTGGATGCTGGCGAGACTGAAGACCAGAGCTGTAATTTCACCGTCCACTCGTTTACATTTTAATGGACTGAGGCTTGCAGGAATCCAGCTTTTCTCTGTGATTTAAGCAGGAAGCACTTGAATAAATATACAGTCCCTTGACAAGCAAGAAAATGGGAAGTGGGAGGGGAAAAAAATCAAAGCAGGGACGATTTAGACATTTGGTATTGATTGCAAGCTTATGCCAGAGATGCAGAGGCACATTTGATTTGTAGCAGAATCGTAAAGAGAAACAGAGAGCGTGAGGAAGATTGAGTGTATAGTAAAACATCTCCATCTTCTCTGAAGATTAAACGGCTTAACCAAACTGTGTTTTAGCAACTTTTAAACGTGCATTCACCACAAAAATGCTAAACTCACACCACACTCGATGATGTGTAGCTTCCTTCTCTACATTAGCCGTGACAAGACGGCAAGAAAGAGAGATTTAGTCATCACAGGATTTCTCAAAACAGATATTTTGTTCATCCCCTTCAATGCCGGATGTTCCCACAGCGCTCACAGCTAAAAAATTTAAGAAGATCTCCAGGGGGGGTTTCTTGCACCATCCAGCATTATTGGAGCTATAAATACAAGATAAGATGCTGAATAAACAAGCGCACTCTAATAAACAAGAAGCAAAATGTTGCATAGCTGGAACAAACAACTTAAACTAGCTGGTGTAGATGACCTTTGAATTTCTCGCCATCACCACCGTGCTATGTAACAAGAATTAATTGAAGCATATCTTTTTGTCTTAAAGACCTCCTGTGGTGACAACCAAGTGTTGTTTATATGTCTTTATGGTGTTTTTAATAAGCTTAAAGCATGTGTAAGTTCATAAGTCGACAGCATTGCTGAGTATTTTCTGCTTAAAACTGCAGTGAACCAAAGACAGTCTCAAAAACACGGTGTGAAATCGCTGGTGTTTCTGACGTCACAAACGACCTTGTAACCAATCAGAGCAACCAGTGGATCTCTGAGTGAGTGAGTGATTGGAGGCGGGGCTCATTTGCATATTCATTGAACCATGCATACTAAATGAGGCAAGGGTGTCGAGTTACATTCAAGCTGTTTTAAGATATGAAGAAATATTTTTTAAGGAAAAACGTTTAAATATGTCATTTTGGTGATCAAAGATGAGTTTTAAGGTACAAAATTATTTACTACAGGGGGGACTTTAAAATATATATATATATATATATATATATATATATTTGCACTGAAAATATCAGTGAATTCTTTTTTTTTTAATGTAAATTAATATAATCTAGTTGGATTTAATGCAAAGATTTACTTTTAGCAAATGGCCCTTTGGGAATATTAAATAACCAAATATTAAAAAGTTTGGGAACCAATTTTCTATTTTAAGGAATATCACGCAATTGTTCTTGCATGTTTTAATTCCAATGTTAAGACTCTGTGCAGAACTTTGTTTGCCAAAAATTTTAAAGGAATTTTTAATTTTTATTTGAATACATTATAACATTTGTAGATTTAATTTGTTGTTAAAGTGTTTTTACATCGTACGTTTCATTGATTCAAATAATTAGACATGCATTTTGATTACTAACATTAGTAGAACAGAATCCAGAACATTTTTTTTAAACGGAAGGGGGAAAAAATTAATTTGGGAAAAATAAAATAGTGGCCCTAGACCTGGCCGACGCAATATATGACTGTAGTATAATCATATCTAGACTAGTGTTGCACGGTGCACCGATACTTCAAAAGTATCGCGATTCTCGGAAATTAAAAACGTCACGATTCCTAAATTTATTAGTATCGATACTTCTAAGAATGACACACTTCCAGTGCCTCCCTGTGGACGTCTGTGTGTTTTCTCCTCACGCACGCAGCAAAGAAGCTGCAGCTGTCATGTGACCGACACTACCGCGAGATCCTGCATGTGCGCGCACACGTGATACTGTGTCATTTTTGTCTACTTTTTTATGTGTCCACTTACAATCGAAATAAAACATTGTGCTTTTGTAAAATAAAGAAAATAAACAGGCTGTGCTTTCTGCCTCTTCGTCTCCGTGAACTTTTTTTCTGGTGCAACAAACAAAACTCAGCGAATACTATTCACCCAGGCATGAGCAATATATCTTTATAATCATTAAAGTGTGTACTTTTAAATTATCTAATTCAAAACTAAAACAAATATTCTCTTGTTTATGTAATCTATATAAAAAGAGAGAGATGTCAGTCGTTCTCATTATCGTTCTCGCAGCTCATTATTCCGCTAATGTGAACGAGCGCGCGCTGTTGTCCCGGTGTTAAAATAAAGCACAGCAATGATATTTGAGAGTGTTTCTCCCTTTTCAGGAAAAGATATCGAAATCGCAATTCTTGACTTGGTATCAGTATCGAAACAATAATTTTGGTATCGTAACAGCACTAATGTAGAGATCACTAACTAATCTGCTTCTTCTCTGTCATCCAGTGATGGAAGTTTGGCCACCAAACAGATCGTTTTCCTCCAGAGGCCGATGTTGCCTCGCAAGAAGAAAGAATCCAAGGTGAGTGAACTCTTATTCCAGACCAGGGTTCGAAGTTAACACCCGCCAACAGGGCAACGCTGTCAAATCACTAGCCAATTTGGCGTTATTATATTTTGGCTACTCACAAGTCCGTGAAAGCCAAATCTGCACAGATTTAGCACAAATACTCGTGACTCATAATGATATATTAAATACGACGTATTGCATAATCTGCTCATATCTGGCTTACTTGAACACACACGTCACTATACGCAACAAATAACGGCGCGCTTGTTTATTTGCATTGAAGCAAGAGTGGAGATTAAAAAGCATTTGGTTAACAGGAAAGACAATGTTATTTTTACAACATCCTACATTTTTGGTGATATGGATGAAAGAGGAAGGGAGGAGATGACGGATGACAGGATTTTGTTTGAATAGAAATTAATGTATGAAATCCAAACCTTGTATATATATAAAGCTGTGACATAGTTAATCTAGTTCACTTCTTCTTCTTTCTTTCTTTTTTCTTTTTTATTTTGGGCTAGTAGAAGTTCTAAAGGGCCGGTAACTTAATGTTGTAGCCAAATTGGCAGGTGTGTGTAAAAGTTCATTTCAAACCCTGTTCCTGATGCATTACTGACATACTGCTGTCAGACTCACACACACACACACACTCACACACTCTCTCACTCACACACATTCTTAAACACACTCACACACAAACATACACTCTCAAACACACACACACTATCACTCACACACACTCTCAAACACACACTCTTAAACACACTCACACACACTCTCAAACACACATACACACTCACACACACACTCTCTCACACACTCTTAAACTCACACACACACTCTCAAACTCTCTCACTCAGACACATTCTTAAACACACTCACACACAAACATACACTCTCAAACACACACACACACTATCCCTCACACACACTCTCAAACACACACACACTCACTCACACACACTCTCAAACACACACACACACTCTCAAACACACACACACTATCACTCACATACACTCTCAAACACACACACACACTATCACTCACACACACTCTCAAACACACACACACTCACTCACACACACTCTTAAACACACTCACACACACAAACATACACTCTAAAACACACATACACACTCACACACACACTCTCTCTCACACACTCTTAAACTCACACACACACACACACAAACAAACATACACTCTCAAACACACACACACACACACACTCTCTCACTCACACACATTCTTAAACACACTCACACACAAACATACACTCTCAAACACACTTACACACTCACACACACTCTCTCACACACTCTTAAACTCACACACACACACACACACGCTCTCTCTCACTCACACACATTCTTAAACACACTCACACACAAACATACACTCTCAAACACACAGACACACTCACACACACTCTCTCACACACTCTTAAACTCTCACACACACACACACACACACGCTCTCTCTCACTCACACACATTCTTAAACACACTCACACACACAAACATACACTCTCAAACACACACACACTATCACTCACACACACTCTCAAACACACACACACTCACTCACACACACTCTTAAACACACTCACACACACTCACACACACAAACATACACTCTAAAACACACATACACACTCACACACACACTCTCTCTCACACACTCTTAAACTCACACACACACACACACACACACACACACAAACAAACATACACTCTCAAACACACACACACACACACTCTCACTCACACACATTCTTAAACACACTCACACACAAACATACACTCTCAAACACACTTACACACTCACACACACTCTCTCACACACTCTTAAACTCACACACACACACACACACACACACACGCTCTCTCTCACTCACACACATTCTTAAACACACTCACACACACAAACATACACTCTCAAACACACATACACACTCACTCACTCTCTCTCACACACATTCTTAAACACACTCACACACAAACATACACTCTTAAACACACATACTCACTCTCAAACACACATACACACTCACTCACTCTCTCTCACACACACACACACATACACTCTCACACTCACAGCTAATATGAAAGTCCTCCTCACACATACTTTCAGAATCTCTGCTGCCCGTCTGAAACACACACATATAGTTTGTGTTAGCAGTGTTTTTACAGGGTTCAGGCATTTCCTTAAATCACCACATAAAATGGGGCAAAAAAGCACAAGACGCTTGAACAGAACAATGCAGTTTAAACAAAGATTTAGTCCATGCCACTTCAAAGAATACCAGAGCGAGTGTGTGGTTTTCCTGAAGATATTTATTTACATCGCAGTGTTGTTTTTAAAAAAAAAAAAAAATTGTGAGGGGGCAGATGCAAACGAGCTGTGCTAAGCTTGCCAAACTTGTCAGTTTTACACGCAATTCAATGCCTTGTAAATTCACATTCACAACCATAACAAACGTTTTAACATTCAGCGTATTCATAAGTGCAAGACCACAATAATCATGTTTTTAACACTTTTATAAATCACAATGATCTGTGGTTTACTATACTTGAAGCAAATGGGCTTAAAAACTAAAGGGTTGCTTACAGCAGAGTGAATGGTGAGAGCATCAAAACGTCAAGAAATACTTTATGCAAATCAGGGGTGGAAACTGATGGACGACAGCCAATCAGAGCATTTTTCAACTGTGTTGGTCCAGGAAGTATTTTTTTCTATTCATTTCTCCCATAGGGATTGCAAAAAAGTCTTCATTAAAGCATTTTAGGCCATGAACCAAACCAACCAGCTTACGATGATAATCACAACATTACAAACTTTGAAGCAATTTGAAAATCATTCAAAAATACAAAGACTGTATTTAGTTGCTTCAGAGAGGGAATGTTTTGCTTGCTCTCTGATTGGTGGAATTTTCTGTACAGCATCATGGGTAATGTAGTTTTTCACCACGAATTCTGCTGTCAAACATGATTACTATAAAACTAAGGTGAAAACATGCTTCAACAAAAGCAGTAACCATCAATTAACAACCTCGTTGCTCACAGTAAGGCTGACTTTAACGGTTTAAGTTATTGTTGAAAACAAATCCCTATAGAGAAAATTAATGGAGATTTTTCCATCTATTATCACACACACACACACACACAGTATATATATATATATATATATATATATATATATATATATATATATATATATATATATATATATATATATATATATATACAGAGAGAGAGAGAGAGAGAGAGAGAGAGAGAGAGAGAGAGAGAGAGAGAGAGAGAGAGAGAGAGAGAGAGAGAGAGAGAGAGAGAGAGAGAGAGAGAGAGGTTATGGTGGAGCATGAAAGGCTTTTTGACTTTTTGACACTTACTTCACACCGTACAGTGGGTGGCGGGTCCAGACTCGACTCATTCACGGGTGGTGTGACCAAAGTTATGTCACTGTTGATGTCCGGTTTTTCAAAAACAATGTGTTATTGTATAAAAGCACCTGTTGACTAATCTAGTTTCAGACAGTTTTCTGACTCAGCAAAACGCGACGTGTAATTATTTATTCCACGGCTCTCTGGAGTACTTGACGTTTGATTAATCAATCGCGGCATCCAACGGTCTAATATAGGCCTATTTGTGTCGCATAGCAACGCCGTCATCTGCTCTCCCGGCTAACTGAAATTGGCGCCACTTTTGCGTCTTTCGCGCGCCTCACTCTCTTACATCCACACGTGACGCAACTACCGCCATCTTGCGTCTCGGTTGTCGATTACAGTAAAAATCACCTCAGGCCAGGGAACTTGAGAATTAATATTAGGCCTACTGGAATATTTTTGCAGTGCTTTTTGTCTGGTTAGTAGGCTGAATGGTTTGTACATTGTAATGGACTGTTATTTCTTAGATTTTTAAGATAATTTAGGCTAATTTCAATTTAAATAAATATTAACTAGATAAATGATTGCCCTCAGAGAGGAAATTATTTTCCCCAGTGTGTTCATACGTAACACTAACACACACACACACACAATATATATATATATTGCATTATGCAGTGTTGTTTTGTTTTATTAAGATTTTTAATTTAAAATTAATTTACCAAAATGAAATATACAGTATGTATAATTCATGATTTAACTTTTACTGCTAAATAACTAAACTCCGCAATAAAAATAAAAATAAAATGTAAATTAATTTGTTAAATTAATTAAAAATTTGTTTTTAATATATTTTTTAAAATAAATTAAACACCACATAATGCAATATATATATATGTGTGTGTAATATGACCTATTATTTATATTATTATTATGGTATATATAAAATAAAATGTATGATTTAATTTTATAAATGTATAAAAAAGTAGATATATTACATTTTGCAGTGTTTTTTAATAAATTATAAAATGAATATATTTAAATTTAAATAAATTTAAAACTTTTTTACAAAAAAATAGGCAATCAGATTTTTGATTAAAAAAAAGAGTGTACATAAAGTATACATTTTTATTGATCATGGAAGCAGTGATTCATAAAATGATGATAAAATAGCCTAATGGTAAAGCATTATAACCAATTCATGAAATATGAAATATGTATTTTAGGTCTTTCTCATTATCTTTTTATTTAAAAAAAAAAAAAAAAAGTCTCAAAACTCTCTGTCGACATTGTCTATTTCAGAAAGTCATCTTTAAAGCACGGAACAAGTCCAACAAGAACTCCGTCAAAGACGCACCAAAGAACAAGAAGAAGAAAGAGAAAGAGACAGGTGATCAAAAGAGCAGCGACGGAGCCGAGAAGAGCGCAGAAGACACGAATACAAGCGTGAACGAGCGACGGGGGGAAAGCCTGAATAATGAGGCTGAAGTGCAGAGAGAACAGAGAGAGGAAGGGAATGAGACAGAGGCGACAGGAAGTGATGTCACAGCTGGCAGGGAGAAACAGGAAGCAGGAAGTAGCGAAAGAGATGGAAACGCTGAGGAGAAGGTAAACGAGAGTAGTGTGAAAACTGAAGCTGAAATGGGGTCGTATAAAGACACGGGACGACAGGAAGAGGAAGTGGACAAACAGGAAGACGGCTCAGCCAATCAGGATTGAGGATGCGCTCAACCCACCTGGCCAATGGAAGTGGGCCTTTATGAATGTTAAAATGCTATATACCTTGCAAAAAAAAAAATCTCTCAATATTTTGTGTGGTCCAGTATCTAAACATCCTTAAAACAAGATCAATTCACAAGGCATTATAACGTTGCTGCCTTACATTTTTTAAGTAAACTTAAATTAAATCAAAATGACTTTTTAAAAAATGAGTTGAATCTTGTATAAGTTATTAAAAAAACTTGAAAATGACTTAAAGCAATGTAAAACTTTTGATATGTAAAAAATAAGATATGTTATCATAACTTATATAATTTTTAGTGCTGGGTAACGATTAATCGCATCCAAAAAAGAAGTTTGTTTACATAAAATATGTGTACTGTATAATTATTTTGTATATACGAATACACACACATGCATGTAAATATTTCAGAAATGTTTGCATGTATATATATATTTATATTATATATAAATATTTGATATATAAATATCACATTTTTCTTAAATATATATGCATATGTGTGTGTATTAATATATACAAGATGCATTGTATTGTACATATTATGCAAACACAAACTTTCATTTTGGAGCCATTAATCGTGATTTCCCACTGCCCAGCATTAATAATTTTACTTGCCAATGCAGCAGGAAGAAATAAACGCCATAATATCTTGTTTTAATAATGTTTAGATACCCAAGACCGAGACAAAACTACTGGTTGACGTGGTGAAGCTCACCGTTTCCGACTGTAGACTGACCAATACTGAACGTTTAACTGGAGCGACCGCGTCTTTAGCTGAGCCGGAACGCCGGGATCCTGGAAGAGGGAGGACAGACGGGAAGAGATTGTTATCAGTAAATGCACTGGATGGGAAAACCACATTCATATTCAGTCGATGAGCCCAGAGGGACTCGAGGATACAGTTGCGAGAAGCAATCTATTGTCATGTATATGGTGCATTTGTTTGTGTATGTTTTTGTTTACATTTATATGAATATTTCATGTCACCGTTCCAAAACAAAAAGGTCAGATTCTCTACATTTTAAGAGAAACATATACTGGGAATATTGCTATTGAGTTTGTTGGGGCTTTTTGTAAGCTTGTTCGTTAACTTTCTGGTTTAAAAGAAAAGCTCACGCAATCTGTCATCATTTATTCACACTCGTGTTGTTGCAAACCTGCATGACTTTATTCCATGGAAATAATTCCTAGTCATAATTATGAGGAATTGACATATCAAGTTATAGTTTTAAGATAAAATGTTGAAATTATCACATACACGAACACAAGAGTTACATGTTTTAATTAGTCAAATTCCATCAACTTGAATATTTCTTACTAACTACTAATTCTTAATAATTCTTAGGAACTAGTAAAACAACTAGAGATTAATAAAACATTTTGTGTAAATCCTAATGGAATAAGGGAATGGACCATTCGTATTCATAAAACAAAATTGAAAATATTTTAAATTTATGAATACGAATCACATAAACTAAATGGTAACTTCTTTTATTCCATTAAGATTCATAAAAAATGTTTTATTAAGCTTTAGGTTTTTTAAGTCAATTTAAATTCTTAATTCATATGTAAGGATGGTTCAATTCAATTTGATGGAATTTTACAATACAATTAAAATGTGTAAATCTTAAAAAAAGAACCATTTTTTTTAGTGTACTAAGTCATAATTATTAGGGGGGGGGGGGGGAGATCTGTCATAAAACATTTATTTTTTCTTATGTGGCCATAATCCACACTGTTGAGCTCCGCAAAAGCATCAGCATAAGTATTTGTGCATACACTATATTTTTATGCTTATTAGAATATTGCATTGTTTTTTTAGCCACAAGATAAATTAATAAATCATCCATTAAATGTCTGTGCAACAAATGGTGATTAAATGGTGACAGAATCATCATTTAGGGTGAATTCTTCCTGTTAAAAGAGGCAGATGGTGTAACAAGCTTGAGTTTCAGTCCAGTTGGGCTTCACTTCACTTTTACATTGAGACAAGCTGCTATAGCAAATGTTTTCAGCATTTCTCTAAAAGCAATGAAGCATCACAAGTGATTTAGATTGTCCCCTGCTTTAGTTTAAGCAGCTTTTCCTTGTGTTAAAAACAGCAGAAGGGGTGTTTATATGCACATTAACTCATGCTAATGTTCACCTCAAGATGTTCATTCTGACCCCTGATCCAGATCAAGATCCAGTCCGTGTTTTAACTGACACTGATTTATTTATTTGACTAATTCCTCAACATAAAATCAAAAATGAGCCATAGGCCTGCTTAAAATAGCAAGAGCGAGATGTGGCACATGTGTGCATTGACCAAAATTTAAAAAAGCAATGGTTAAAACAGACAGTTTTCACTGCACAGAATTCATAAAATACTGACAGTTTCTATTATGAAAATCGCATGGGCGAAATCCAGGAGTGAAACTTCACATTGTTTCAGACCGCCGTCAATTTTCAATTTGCATGAAAAAATAAGTGGATATATGGATAATCCATAACAGAAGGTTGTGATGGGATAGGGGAGATAGGGGAGTCAGATGATCCTGTTTTGGTTTTTCATTATTAAAAACGAGCCAAAAGGCTGTGTTAAAGAAAAATATGCATTGCTGTACAGGTCTATTATCTCACACAGAAGTCACTTTAAAACCAATCAGCTTTCTGTTGGTCAACGCAAAATCGCTCTCGTGTAAGGAAATTATAATTCTATGGAAGCTTGTTTCGCCACAACATAATTGCGACTTTTTATCACACAATTGCGTGTTACGAAGTCAGAATTGCAAGATATAAAGTCGTAATTTGTAATTGCGACTTTTTAATCACACAATTGCGTGTTATGCAAGATAGTCGCAATTGCAAGAAAAAATTGTCAGAATTGTGAGTTTATTTCTCACAATTCTTACTTTTATTACATGCAATTACGACTTTAAATCGCACGATGTAAACTCGCAATTGTGCTGGAAAAAAGTCAGAATTGTGAGATAAAAAGTTGCAATTACCTTTTTTTTTCATGCTGTGGCAAAACAAGTTTCCATACAATTCCCCCTTAGACTTAAAATGTCATTGCATTAGTTAAAATATACAACGAAGTGGCATTTACTTAAAAAGTAAAAAGAGTGCAAGAACACATTAAAAGAAAAAAAACATTGCACAAAAAGTTCTAAACCACTTTCCGGTTGTCAAATCAAATAATGTGCATTACAGTCGGCATTAAACGCTATTGTGTAGGCCCGTATGCAAATTAAACGCTTCTGGAACAAGAACAAATGTGGGCGGGGCTTGATTGTGTCTGTGTGGAGTTGATTGGATGGTTGTGGTTTGCTATTGGCTGATCTCATGTGAGTGACATGTAATAGCCCCGCCCTCGTCATCAGAGAATAGAGACGACGGGAAGTTATTCTGATTCAAGATTACCATGAATTTAACACAATTATGATGTGCACAGATGAAAAAAATTCTAGGCTAATAAGAATAATCAATTTTGATATCTCACTGTCCACCTCACCTGAGCTGCGTGTGTTTTCCCTGAAGTCAGCATTGTTGTGTTGGCATCTGGTTGTATTTATAATCTGGTTTGGCAGCGTCAGGGTTTTTCCAGTGTGTGTGGTTCTGCATTAGCTCTTATGGCCAGCGGGGTCACGTTTAAAATCATAATGGCTTTTCCTCTCAGTCTTCTGCTGGGAAAAACATCTCAAACTCCACGTTTCTCCTGATCATACGCTTTAAAGACGTTCACTTCGTTTCCTTGCATGTCTTGTTTTCTGACACACTGTCATTATAATTGTGCTTTTTTCACAGCGCTGTTGTTTGCTGGAGGGGGAAAGCCCTTGTTTATTGCTTTAACACACATTCAGCAGAGACAAAGACAGTTTTAATGCATGCAATCTTAGAAGAAAAGGTTCTACATCACTATAGAAAATGCTGGGTTGTTTCAACCCATGTTTGGATCAACTGTTGGGTTTCTAAATGGAATTAATTGTACACCAATTGTTGGGTTTGTCCAGATTTGACCCAAACATGGGTTGAAACAACCCAGCATTTCTTAGTGTGTAGAAGCTTAAAAGGCTCCGTCGGGCATATAAGCTTTTAGGGGTTCCATCATTAAATCAATTTATTTTTAATTTCGTAAACATACTTTATCACAAGAATAAAAATGTAATGCATTATGCAATAATTTAAGACATTTCTCCTTATATTGAGCCATTTTAGCAAAAAGTCAAGAACCCTAAAGTTCAATAGAGCCTTTTTTAAGAGTGTGTTGAATCTCACAGACATATTTTTCAAGCATAATTTTTCTGCATATCACAAGGCCCATGTGGAATCTACGTTTTGAGGTGGTAAAATCCACAGAAATGAGATTAAAACATTGTAAAATGTGTTAAAGCAGATCTGAGAGTTCTATAAATCAAATTTTTTCAATGACTAAAGGAAGAGTTTGTGAATCCCGTTCCTGTGGACATCTGTGTGTGCAGATCCTGCGAGCGCATGCTTATCTCTGACCGACTGTAATTATGTTACAGTATGTGCCAGTATGCACACTTCTTCTGCTAGTATGCATACTGTCAGCATCTGTTCTGATAAGCTTGGCTTGTGCTCTCCATTATCCAGATTTAGTTCAGGACAGACCTGCATATCTGCCACACAGACACACTTTACAGCGACAGTCCCTAACACACACATTCTGCTAACTAGAAGTAACTTTGGACCTGCATGTCAACTCATGAAAGCTTGTTTGCACCACAGAATTAAACATTTGAAAATATAATTGCGACTTTTTCTCACAATTGCGAGTTTACATCTCGAAATTTAGACTTTATTTCTCAGAATTGTTTGATATAAAGTCAGAATTGTGAGATATAAAGTCAGAATTGTGAGATATAAAGTCAGAATTGAGAGATATAAAGTCAGAATTGCGAGATATAAAGTCAGAATTGTGAGATATAAAGTCAGAATTGTGAGATATATAGTCAGAATTGTGAGATATAAAGTCAGAATTGTGAGATATAAAGTCAGAATTGTGAGATATAAAGTCAGAATTGAGAGATATAAAGTCAGAATTGTGAGATATAAAGTCAGAATTGTGTGATATAAAGTCAGAATTGTGAGATATAAAGTCAGAATTGCGTGATATAAAGTCAGAATTGTGAGATATAAAGTCAGAATTGCGTGATATAAAGTCAGAATTGTGAGATATAAAGTCAGAATTGCGAGATATAAAGTCAGAATTGTGAGATATAAAGTCAGAATTGTGAGATATAAAGTCAGAATTGTGAGATATAAAGTCAGAATTGCGAGATATAAAGTCAGAATTGTGAGATATAAAGTCAGAATTGTGAGATATAAAGTCAGAATTGCGAGATATAAAGTCAGAATTGCGAGATATAAAGTCAGAATTGAGAGATATAAAGTCAGAATTGCGAGATATAAAGTCAGAATTGCGAGATATAAAGTCAGAATTGCGAGATATAAAGTCAGAATTGCGAGATATAAAGTCAGAATTGCGAGATATAAAGTCAGAATTGTGAGATATAAAGTCAGAATTGCGAGATATAAAGTCAGAATTGCGAGATATATAGTCAGAATTGCGAGATATATAGTCAGAATTGCGAGATATATAGTCAGAATTGCGAGATATAAAGTCAGAATTGCGAGATATATAGTCAGAATTGTGTGTTATAAAGTCTTTTGTCTTTAAAGTGTTATAAAGAATTTTTTCTTGCAATTCTGACTTTATATCATGCAATTCTGAGATAAATAGTTTAATTGTGACAAAAAAAGTCTCAATTAAAACACTAATCGCTTACTTTTAATTCTGTGGCAGAAACAAGCTTGCATATCAACTAGCTCTCATTAGAGCATCAGTAGGTTTGAGTCGGGGTTAGTAGAATAAGTCGACATGTGGTTGTAAAGTTACTGATAGTCAGTATAACATCTGTTGAGCATCAAAATAAAGGCATAGCAGATATTAAGATATTAATGAATGATAGTTGACACGTTATAGTTAGTAGAATATCTAAAGTGGACTATCGAAATAAAGTGTTACTACTATTTTAGATTTGCATAAAATAAAGCTCAACACAGGCACACATCTGTCACACATGGCCTTGAGTGGAGGACCGCTTTTATAAGAGCAAAAATAACACATTTAAGACATCTAGTTATAGATATACATCGTGTACACGACCGTTCAAAAGATTTACATCATAAAGTTTGTTTTATTTTAAAGACATACATTTATTGTAAATTTATAATGTTACAAAAGATTCCATTTAACTAAAATCTAAAAGTCTTTTGAACTTTCTATTCATCAACAAAACATGAAAAATGGATGACGCAAGATAATAATAATAATACTTGATAATAATAATCATAAATGTGTCTTGAGCATCAGATCCTCATATTATCCTGATTTCTGGAGGATCATGTGACACTGAAGACTGGAGTAATGATGCTGAAATACAGCTTTGATCACAGGAATAAATTACACTTTACTAGATATTCACTGTTTTAAATTTTAATAATATTTCACACTTTTTACTGTATTTTGATCCAATAAATGCAGCACAAGAAACTTTTTTTCAAAAACATTAAAAAAAATCTTGCTGACCTCAAACTTTTGAACGACAGTGTAAATATGTGTATATGTACATGCAGACAAATTAGTGCATATTGCAAAAATATATCAAACACAGCTTTTGTTTGACCCTCAAACCCTGTTAAACAAATACACACAGCGCTATACATTTCTGAAAGACTTTGAATGTTCAAATAATTCACGTTATGTGGTTTAACCAGCTGGCAGTGATGGATGGTTAGCGTGTAAAAGTTACATTTTTCGGCCCAGTTTTTTCCTCCCTTGCAGATTGAAATGCACACAATAGCAGGGCATGAAATCAGCGAGATTATAAGCCCGGTCTATAGGCCTGCGGGGTCAAAGGTCGCAATAAAACAAGCTATTAGAGGAAAACAAGGATGTAGATGAAATGACGAAACCGGACCAGAGAAGTGAAGCTGAGCAATATTTACCCTCCTGGTTTCTCGTGTCATACTGTACTAAGAAACGTGTCAGTTCATCAGTTATATAACAGATTTTAATATAGCTCGTCCATTTCCATTGGTTTTCTAGCTTTTCAGAAGATAAAAGTGTAATATGCTGCATTTCTGCCCTCAAACACGTGGCTGGTGAGACGTAAAGCGTGCTTGTGTTTAAGAGTTTCACCGTTTCTGCCTCTATATTTGCAGGTCGCTTCTATGATTGTCAGCCGCTGATGTGCCATTGTGAACATCGATCAATGTTTTTCATCGTTTGTATGGACAAGCAACATGATAATGTCATCATCTGTACAAATTTGTATAATATAATAAATATGATTTATATTTGATTTGTTTTGGAGTTTTTATTCGCTGTAATATCTGTCAGCTTCTACAGGTGAAACTCGAAAAATTAGAATATCGAGCAAAAGTTCAGGAATTCAAATTAAAAGGTGAAACTAATATATTTAGTGTATATAACTATATACGTTATACTTTTCAGAGGGCTGACATTTCTGTGTTTAAAATCCTTTTTTAATTGATTTTATGTAATATTCTAATTTTCAGAGATTTTGAATTTGTGGTTTTCATAAGCTGTAAGCCATAATCATCAAACTTTTGCACGATATTCTAATTTTTCGGGTTTCACCTGTATATTGCTTGCTAAACATTTCGATTGTCCACTTTAAACATACTAACTTTGCAACTACATGTAAACGAAACTAACAGTCTCTAATACTTTTAATTAGTAATACTATTACTAATACTGCAATAACTGATAGTTGACATTAGTAGAATGTCTAAAGTGGACCATCGAAAGCGTTTTGCATAAAGTAAACAAAACCTTGCGTTCAGCATCATTATATATTATTTTAGCATATTTTATGATAATTAAGTGCATTTACCTCAATTGTATGATAGTAATGAAAATCATCTTTGAGAAAAATGTTAATTACAAAGAAACTAAAAAAGACAAAACACATTAAGGGGATGGAAATAGAGCTTCCAAAAATGTTTTCAAAAACTGTTGCAGTGCAATTCAATGCAAAAAAAATCTTAATGTCCTAAAATAGGCTTTGTTTTCTTCATGCAAAATGTAATTGGTTGAGATTTTAGGTTGAAATGATGAAGAGCAAGTTCTTGATGTCAGACAGGAGTATCTCTATAAAAGTCAGACTGAAAATAGCAACATTTAAAAGTCAGGCTGTCCCAATTCATACATTATATGCACTATAATTATGTACTATAGGAAAGTATAGTCCTTAAACATGCAAGTAATACAACAACAGTGATGCACACTACTGTTCACAACAAAGTAAAAATGCCTACTGTTTCACGTGCTGTTTTTTAAAAATGGATATGCTTTGTATAGTGCAGTATTCAGTAATATTTCATTCTGAACAACACACTGTAATGTGAAGCACATGGATATGGATGCTAGTATCTGGTACACACTGTCAGACAAACCAGAATCATCAGTAAATCTGTTGAAGCTCAGACACAGTCTTCAGACACACAGACCCTGTCATGAAATCAATATCAGAACACGCTAATGCCACTTCAGTGATGTAGAAGAGAGACGAGCATGATGAATAATGCACAGATGTCCTAAACATCAGAGAGCATCATTATCTGCGCAGTCTGAAAACAGGACACATTTTAGGATTTAGTTTTGAGGGGAAAAAACAAAGCAATTGTGAAGTAAAATCAAGCAACAAACACGCATGTAAACCCGTCTGAAGGAACACAGTGCCATCTAGTGGCTTGAGTGTGTCTGCACTCGTGTGAAGAACAGCGTGGGAATATCCCTGATGATACAAGGGCTTCATACTTATTTATATTTTATGCAGTTTGCAGCTTTCGTATTCCCGCTTTTAACATTTATTTTACACTGCTTTTAGTTTTCCTTTTTTTACGATAATGATGCATATTAACATAAATTTCTAGCTATCTTATTCAATTTTTAATAGGAACATCTCCAACAAAAAATCGAGTTCATGTTGAATTCAAGCACTTTTAATGTTTGTTTTATGGTGAAACTAACGTCTTAATACGTAGTTGTGTGTTAACACTGCTTAAGACGTTAATTTGACACATTTTGGCCCGAATGGCCTTCCATAATCTGATACCATCGTCACTTATTGTAGCGCCACAGTAGGCCACTTTTTGAAGTATGTGCAATATAAATTTCCACAAGCTATAGTCTCCACTCGAATCTCCTGTTAAACTGTAGTTTTTGCGCTCAAAGGAAGCAGGAATGACTGTGAACGTGAACAGTCTAGGCGGATTATCAGCGCTCTTTAATTAAGGCAATTAAGCGTTCCTCTCTCCACATGCCTGCTTATCTGCTGCTGTCAGAGCCAAACTACACATCAATTAATTACCTCGATCCGCTTACTTCACAACGCCAATCTGAACTGAAGGATGAATATGCATCAGCAGAACTGAGATGCACACTTCATCTCTCGCCGTTTAACAGTTCCCTCCATTATGCATTTATAAAGATGAAAATCATAATATCCAGCGAAATTAAAGGAACAATCCAGGTTTTTTTTGGAAATAGGCTCATTTTCCAGCTCCTCTAGAGTTACAGTTTTACCGGTTTCGAATCCATTCAGCCGATCTCCGGGTCTGGCGCTAGCACTTTTAGCATAGCTTAGCATAGATCATTGAATCTGATTAGACCGTTAGCATCTCTCTCAAAAAAATGACCAAAGAGTTTCGATATTTTTCCTATTTAAAACTTGCCTCTTCTGTAGTTACATACAGAAAATGAGCCTATTTCCAAAAAAAAGTGGAGTGTTCCTTTAAGGAAAGATGGGAATTTGAAATGATTTTGTTACATTTATTTAGGTTAAACAATAGATGTTGTCCTGACGTAATGTCTTGCATGAAACACTGGCAATATTTGAAGTAATATTTGAGATTTTTTATCTAAATGTTTTTATCAATTTACAGGTTATTCTCAATAAATCATCCTTTTGCAAGGTAGTCCTTACATATACAGTACGACCTGAAAAGCCATCCAAACAGGTATAATATAGAAATATGATAAAAGACTCAAATATTCAATAAATAGTTACATTTATTCATGTTTAAAGAATCTGAATAAACAAATGATTGTCAGTCTGAGGATTATGTTTGATGATATGAAAGGTGTTATGGAAATTACTAGTGAGACGTTCCCTCGATTAAGCATTTATAAAGATGAAGACACAATTGAGCAAAAATAAGGGGGGAATTTGAGATTTAATTACATTTATTTAGGTTAAAATAGATGTCGTCATGACAATGTCTTGCATGAAAAGCTGCAATCTTTTAAGTAATATTTCAGATTTTTTTTCTCTCTTGAATGTTTAAAGAAAACGTTTTAAATGATCAATTTATAAGTTATTCTCAATAAATCACTAGGAAGTCCTTACATACACAGTACGACCTGAAAAGCTATCCAAACAAATACAAAACAATATATAAATACGATAAAAGACTCAAATATTCAATAAAAAGTGACATTTCTTCATGTTAAACTGATTGTCAGTCTGAGGATTGTGTTTGTGGCAGATGTTGTGAATGATCACACCGCCGGCATCTTGCTCATTACGATTAGAATGATTCCCACCACAAATCCCACAACAATCCCGATTACGAGCACTGCAGCCTCGACCTCCGGAGAGTCTTCCGGCTCCTCCACCTCTGTGCAACACAAACATCAGCGTATTCATATTTTATATTTCAATATAGATATATAGATATTTCTCAAAAACATGAAAAAATGCTGGGTTGTTTTACTAAATTTTCGGTCAAATATGGACAAACTCAAACACTGGGTTAAAAATGTAATTAAAAATGTTTAACCCAATCGCTGGATTTGACCCAAAATTGGGTTAAAATAACCCAGCATTTTTAGAGTGTAGAAAAACAAGCATAGCCAAAATGTCTTTTCAAACAACATCATGCATTCTAATATTCATTTTCATTATTTTCATTTTAGTAATGAAACAAGAATAGTGTGAAACTGTGAATATTCAATAATACATAAGTAGTAAAAATTTGCAATAACTATCATTTAAATATAAAAGGCAGCAAGTGAAAAAAAATGTGTCTACATGTGGATCATAATTTTCTGTTAGTTAAAAAAATAAACAACAACAATAAATGTTAGTTAATGCATTAACTAACAATAAGCAATACATTTGTTACAGTATTTATTAAATGTTTATGACGGTTTTCAACATGGATAATCATAAATGTTTCTTGAGCATCAGATCCTCCTATTCTCCTGATTTCTGAAGGATCATGTGACACTGAAGACTGGAGTAATGATGCTGAAATACAGCTTTGATCACAGGAATAAATTACACTTTACTGTATATTCACATAGAACACAGATGTTTTACATTATAATAATATTTCACAATTTTTACTGTATTTTTAATTACATAAATGCAGCCTTGGTGAGCAGAAGAGAGTAAAAGCATCCTTCAAACCCCAAACAGTGTAAATAATAAAAATTATTTATTTGCTTTAAAGTACCGAAAATGAGAGGGCAAAATATACTTGTCATGCAAAAATAGTCAGGTCTCATTTTCTCTAAGAGTTTAGTTTATTTAGATTTTGTGGTGAAAATGTCTTATTAATAACAGGCTTGATTTTGTCATGATTTTGCATTAATTAATACATTTTTAGCTAACTGATTTTGTATTTACATTTTCTGAAATGCATAACTTAAACAGTCACCTCTGATGACTGTAAATTGTAATGTGGCACTTTCTGTAAAGCTGCTTTTGAGAATGACGTGTAGGCTACTGTGAAACGTGCTACAAATAAACGAGAGTGGAGTAGAGTGGAGTAGAGTGGAGAAGAGTGGAGTAGAGTGGAGTAGAGTGGAGTAGAGTGGAGAAGAGTGGAGTAGAGTGGAGAAGAGTGGAGTAGAGTGGAGTAGAGTAGAGTAGAGTGGAGTAGAGTGGAGTAGAGTGGAGTAGAGTGGAGTAGAGTGGAGTAGAGTGGAGTAGAGTGGAGAAGAGTGGAGTAGAGTGGAGTAGAGTGGAGTAGAGTGGAGTAGAGTGGAGAAGAGTGGAGTAGAGTGGAGTAGAGTGGAGTAGAGTAGAGTGGAGTAGAGTGGAGTAGAGTGGAGAAGAGTGGAGTAGAGTGGAGTAGAGTGGAGTAGAGTGGAGTAGAGTGGAGAAGAGTGGAGTAGAGTGGAGTAGAGTGGAGAAGAGTGGAGTAGAGTGGAGTAGAGTGGAGTAGAGTGGAGAAGAGTGGAGTAGAGTGGAGTAGAGTGGAGTAGAGTGGAGTAGAGTGGAGTAGAGTGGAGTAGAGTGGAGAAGAGTGGAGTAGAGTGGAGTAGAGTGGAGAAGAGTGGAGTAGAGTGGAGAAGAGTGGAGTAGAGTGGAGTAGAGTGGAGTAGAGTGGAGTAGAGTGGAGAAGAGTGGAGTAGAGTGGAGTAGAGTGGAGAAGAGTGGAGTAGAGTGGAGAAGAGTGGAGTAGAGTGGAGAAGAGTGGAGAAGAGTGGAGTAGAGTGGAGTAGAGTGGAGTAGAGTGGAGTAGAGTGGAGTGGAGTGGAGTGGAGTAGAGTGGAGTAGAGTGGAGTAGAGTGGAGTAGAGTGGAGTAGAGTGGAGAAGAGTGGAGTAGAGTGGAGTAGAGTGGAGTAGAGTGGAGAAGAGTGGAGTAGAGTGGAGTAGAGTGGAGTAGAGTGGAGTAGAGTGGAGAAGAGTGGAGAAGAGTGGAGTAGAGTGGAGTAGAGTGGAGTAGAGTGGAGAAGAGTGGAGTAGAGTGGAGTAGAGTGGAGTAGAGTGGAGTAGAGTGGAGAAGAGTGGAGTAGAGTGGAGTAGAGTGGAGTAGAGTGGAGTAGAGTGGAGTAGAGTGGAGAAGAGTGGAGTAGAGTGGAGTAGAGTGGAGTAGAGTGGAGAAGAGTGGAGTAGAGTGGAGTAGAGTGGAGTAGAGTGGAGAAGAGTGGAGTAGAGTGGAGTAGAGTGGAGAAGAGTGGAGTAGAGTGGAGTAGAGTGGAGTAGAGTGGAGTAGAGTGGAGTAGAGTGGAGAAGAGTGGAGTAGAGTGGAGTAGAGTGGAGTAGAGTGGAGTAGAGTGGAGTAGAGTGGAGTAGAGTGGAGTAGAGTGGAGAAGAGTGGAGTAGAGTGGAGTAGAGTGGAGTAGAGTGGAGAAGAGTGGAGTAGAGTGGAGAAGAGTGGAGTAGAGTGGAGTAGAGTGGAGTAGAGTGGAGTAGAGTGGAGAAGAGTGGAGTAGAGTGGAGTAGAGTGGAGTAGAGTGGAGTAGAGTGGAGTAGAGTGGAGTAGAGTGGAGTAGAGTGGAGTAGAGTGGAGTAGAGTGGAGAAGAGTGGAGAAGAGTGGAGTAGAGTGGAGTGGAGTAGAGTGGAGTAGAGTGGAGTAGAGAAGAGTGGAGAAGAGTGGAGTAGAGTGGAGTAGAGTGGAGTAGAGTGGAGTAGAGTGGAGTAGAGTGGAGTAGAGTGGAGTAGAGTGGAGTAGAGTGGAGAAGAGTGGAGTAGAGTGGAGTAGAGTGGAGTAGAGTGGTGTTCTGCTCATATACGCAGAGCTTACCTGTGGACTGAGGAGGGCTGTTTCCTCCAGCAACACAGCGAGGGATACTGTAGGAGCAGGCGCCGGTGGAGAAGTGCGCTTGAGCCGGGAAACTACAGTCGAGTCTCCGGTCGGACGCGAACTCCGGGAAACGCTGTCTCGCAGTGAAGTGTGTGGGATCCACGTGCCACAGCTCCTGTCCATCAAACTCCAGCTCAAAGCCGGCATCCATCAGCTCCACGTGACGCGGCTCAGTGACGCATTAATGCTTGCAGCCTGAGCGCTGTGGGGAATTCGGTTCGAGTACCTAACCGGAAGTGAACAAATAAATAAAATTCCGTATTAAATTTATAGTCAAGACAAGTAGTTTAGTTAGGCATGATTTATAGGGAATCCCAAACCTGCGCACAGAACTATAGAATCAGCTCTTAATGCGCATGTGAACGCTTCAGCGTTTCTCACAGGTTCAGTTTAAAGTCTGATTAGAGAGAACGCCGCCATCTTAGCGGCCCCTAATTTAATAACAAATTATCATTTCAACGGAAGTGAATCAATCAAAACTAACTTTAGCTGGAAAATAACATTATTCAAGAACCGCTATAAAGCCAAAACAATCTCTGTTACCTTAAATGATATGTTTACCTCTGTAAAGCTGCTTTGAAACAATCTACATTGTTAAAAGCGCTATATAAATGAAGATGACTTGACTGAGGGAGCAAAACCTCCGGTTACTTTCGTATGGTTTATTTGTGTACCTTTATTTTACCAGGAAGTCTCATTGGGCCAGTTGTTCAAAAAATTTAATCTGGATCAAAATGATCCGGATTTGGAAATCCCATTTCGACTGAATATGGATTGAAATTATGAATGGAAGTGGATGTTTATGTTATTTTTGTGTTTTGTCTCAAAATAAGAAACACTACAGTGACCCCATGTTGGCTCTCCTGGTCTTTACTGGTAGCCCACATTGTGATATGTTGTCCCATTTAGAGCACTGGTAATCCGGATTTGGTAATCTTGAAAACTGTATCTGGATCAGGGTGATCAAGTCCAATGTTGCTTTGAAAAACCGGCATAAAAGTAAGACAGATTACCAGATCCTGATACAGTTTTCCAGATTACCAGTGCTCTAAATGGGCCAACATATCACAATGTGGGCTACCAGTAAAGACCAGGAGAGCCAACATGGGGTCACTGTAGTGTTTCTTATTTTGAGACAAAACACAAAAAATTACATAAACATCCACTTCCATTCATAATTTCAGGCCATATTCAGTCGTGTGCGTGTCAGTGAGAGACATGGCGGAATATCACAATACTTAAAGGTATTTAGCAGTGATAATGTCAGGCTTTTCTATTCACAGCGCATTAATAAGCTAATTGCCTGCTCAGAATATGATGGTATTATAATATAACAATGTAACATGTAACGATAAAGCTTCAGAAATTCATCAGAAAAAACTTCAGTTTAAGAACCTTGCAGTATTTTTGTGTAATTACAAAGTTTTTGTAAATAGAAAACTTTTGAAACATTAAACACTACCGTTCAAAAGTTTGGGGTCTGTAAGACTTATTTTATTTTTGGGGAAAGAAATGAAAGGAATTAATACTTCATTCATCAAGGATGAATTAAATTGATCAAAAGTGACAGTAAATACATTTATAATGTTAGAAAAGATTATATTTCAAATAAATGTTGTTCTTTTTTACTTTCTATTCATGACTATACAACTTTCTATTTTTTCTATTAAAAAAAATTGTACTCAACTGTTGTCAACACTGATAATAATCATAAATGTTTCTTGATCATCAGATCCTCATATTCTCCTGATTTCTGAAGGATCATGTGACACTGAAGACTGGAGTAATGATGCTGATCAGCTTTGATCACAGGAATAAATTACATTAAAATATATTAAAATAGAAAACAGTTCTTTTAAATTGTCATAATATTTAACAATACTACATTTTTTTAATCAAATAAATGCAGCCGTGGTGAGCAGAAGAGACTTCTTTTAAAAACATTACAAATCTCAGGAACAAACTCAAATGTTCAGTAATAAAGAGAATAAAATCATTACCTTGAGCTCTTGAGAAACTCCAAACATCCGCAGCATTTCGAGGTGGAGAGGCGAGTGCCACCGACAGCATTCACTGGAAACACTGACTTCCTCCATTCTTCACATACAGGTTCTTTCAGCTGGATTCCACATGCCAGGTTTCAGCTCTTTTGTTTATGCATGAAACCATTGTTTTATTCTGTATCAGCCATTGTGCATGAAACATATGATATTAAACCATTAAAAACTCTGGGCTTATAGAGAACTGGTTAATAAAATGTAATCTCTTCATTTTTTTTAAAAAAATGCTGGATTTTGACATCAAAATTTCAAAAGCTTGTGGCTTGAAAGGGCTTAAAGATAGAGATCTACTGTCATTACAAAAATGTTGGGGATGACTGAAAGTTTAAGTGGCGTGTAAATATACGCATCTAATTTGCATATTATGACGTCACCAGGGGCGGCCCTCTTGAATTTCATAATATTCAGGAAATAGTAGATATTGAACTGATGTTTGAACTTATTTGCATGTTTTATTTTGTAAAAAAACATTTTTTATCCTCATTCCAAATGATGAGAAAAGAGGAAACCAACAATAACAGGAGAAAGTACTAAATCGTTACTATACTATATAGTAGTAAAACGCATGTGAACAGAAGCCATTGCGCGGCAAAGATGTACCGGGAGAGGCGCGCGCGGCACCATTGCACGGCAAAGTTGTACCGGGAGAAGCGCGATCATTAGACGGCTAGTCATTTACAAAAGGCAAATATTCCCCCTCAGAGTCAGAATCGGCGAATAACATTTGCAACACATCCTCACGGTACAAGTTTTTATTAGCCATTTGCCGATTTTCTCTCACAAATCTCACAATATACTCAGACGCTCTGAACTGAGCTGCTTCCGCATCAACGACACGATCGCTCACTTGCTCTGCTGTTTCCTCCAACACTTTGAATTGGAACATGACGTCATTTTGATCTTGAATCGAAGTATTACATGTCTGCCATCTAGTGGTATGGAATACAAATGAGATATTACACCATATTAGGACCTACAGCGTGTTTTATTAAGTATGACATCTTGTCGCAATTTTGCGACTTTGGCGCTTTAAGGCACATTCACACCAAGGACGATAATGATATAGCTCGCAAAATCCTTCTAAATATAGAGGAATATAATCATAAATATGATAGCGACAAAAACTTTGACAGCCAATCAGAATGCACCCTGCTCTAAGGAGCTGTGCATTAAAGGACTATAAAACCGCCGCGCGTGCAAGAATAAATGCCGTCCGCTGGTGTGCATGCTAATATAGTTATGTTATAGTTATCGGTTTTATTACAGGCTCGTTCCCACACATCAACATTTTAACATCCAATACAATCCATCCTATTTTGCTTATTAAAAATTATATTGTAAAGCATAAAATTGAGAATAAACATTTTAACATCCAATAAAATCCATCCTATTTTTGCATTTTATTTGCATATTACAAATTATATTTTAAAGCATTAAAAATATAATCAACTTTTTAAAATGCCATAATAGTACAATCCTATTTTGCATGTTATTTGCATATTACAAATGATATTTTAAAGGTTATTTTAATGTTGCCAAAGCAAAGTAGTTGTTGTTTTCTTAATATTCTGCCCATTAAATCATGCATCTTTCATGTTTTGGTTGCTCAAAACGACTACCGGCCCTGATATTTAAAGCAATGCAGACAGAAGCAATAAATGTATTTTTGAAATTACTTTTTGTGTGTGTGTGTGTGCGCACACGAACTAGCCAGTTTTTCTCATAATGCACCGATTGACATTCATTTATACATGTAATGAACAAAAACTGAACAGAATTCGGAACTGTCAATGATAAACTGGGTTTTTGCTATTAAATTTCTATTGATTTACAACGGAGTAAAAATTTCCACAAAATGTCGCAGATGTTTCAGTTTTTCATGATTTGGGAAATGTGCCCTTGTGTTAAACCGAAAGCGCTCATGCTGGGCTTTTGCAGTGTCTAGGTTTATTATAAACAGCATTTAAACACCCACAACAGTAGACCTAGCATTCCCGGTTTGGCAAGGCTGCTGAACTGTACCATACACACACAAAATAAACAAATAAAATGCAATATTAAATATTAAATAAACACCACTTCACACAGTTCACTTGTTGTGTTTGTATTTCCATCCAAATAAAAGCCAAAGTATAATCTGGAGTGCATAAACTCTTAATTATACAGCAGATAAGGAATATTATGTCACAATGATCTGCCAGTTGTCTTATATATTTCAAAAAGAATAATCTTAGAGCGATGCAAAGAAATACAAAGGAGAGAGAAGCAGGATCGTGATATTATGGACTCTATATACAGGAAATAAGAGAGGGTTCTGTTGCTTCTAGTTTTCCACTACAAACCAGTCCACTCTCCAGTTAACGCAGCGTAACCAGCGTGTTCAATCCACTCAATCTTTTCTCTAGAGCTTTGAGAACAAATCCAGTCCGGTGAGGCATTATGGCTGGGATTTCTGAGATCGATGCAATTTCACAGACAAATTTATGACAAAAAGTGTAATTTGATATTGATCTGACCATGTAAAAAAAGATAAAATCAGTTTCATACTGATCAAAGCAATATCCGTTTCATTCACTCACTGCACTGCAACCGTACGGAAATGTTGAATTATTATATCATACTGTACATACAAAACAAACCCCAAAACAGTCCATTGCATCGTAGCAAAGAAACCTAAACTCCTTCAAGCCAATGCAAAGTAGTTGTTATTTTCTAAATATCGTGCATCTTTTATAAGTTGTGGTTGCTCAAAACGACTACCGGCCCTGATATTTAAAGCAATGCAGACAGAAGCAATAAATGTAAATTAAATGGAAGCAAAACAAAACAACAAGCCATTTCGTCAACTAAGAAAAGTAGTTATGATAACACATTCTCATCGGAGTTTCCCATTATGGGCGTTTTGGTAAAAGTCTTCTTTATAAAAGAAAAAAAATCATCCTACACGATATATATACATTTTTTTTTTTTACACTGAAGTAAACGTAAGCACAGAGTTCCTGGGATCAGGATGCGCAGAAAACAACGCGTGTGCGGAGGACCACGGTTCCCAGAATTCCCAGAATTCCCAGTTCCTGCTGCTTCACCTGGAGTCGGAGTCACTGGAGTCGGATGAGGATGAGGAGGATGAGGATGAGGAAGAGTCTGAGCTGGAGCTGCTGGCGCTGAGACGTGATGCCGCTGTGTGAGGATCCACAACGCTGGGCTTCTCCACTGAAACACAAGCACAAACACTTTCACTCGACCATAGGAGTTCTGCTGTTCACCTGGACAATTTAGCAACATAAAACATTTTTACAAGGAAAAGTACAAATATAATAATATTTTTATTAAATATAATATTTATTATTAAATATGTATTCTTATTACAATAGCAATATTTCTTATTTTAATAATTTATTTAGTAATAATATTTTTTGTATAATATTGGAAACAGTATATTTTTACAAGTAATATAATAATCATATTTGTATTATTATAATCATTTTAACTATTCTAATATTTATTATTAAATATGTATTATTACAATACTAAATAAATTATTAAAAGAAGAAATATTGCTAATCATATTTTTATAATATTGGAAACAGTACATTTTTACAAGGAAAAGTAATATAATATAATGATATTTTTATTATAATAATATTATTAAATATGTATTATTACAATAGCAATATTTCTTAGTTTAATAATTTATTTAGTAATAATATTTTTTTATAATATCAGAAACAGTATATTTTTACAAGGAAAAGTATAATATAATAATATTTGTATTATTATAATAATATTTATCATTAAATATGTATTTTTACAATAGCAATATTTCTTATTTTAATCATTTATTTAGAAATAATATTTTTTGTATAATATTGGAAACAGTATATTTTTACAAGGAAAAGTAATATAATAATATTTGTATTATTATAATCATTTTAATTATTCTAATATTTATTATTAAATATGTATTATTACAATAGCAATATTTCTTAGTTTAATAATTTTAGTAATAATTTTTTTATAATATTGGAAACAGTATATTTTTACAAGGAAAAGTATAATATAATAATATTTGTATTATTATAATAATATTTATTATTAAATATGTATTATTATTACAATAGCAATATTTCTTATTTTGATAATTTATTAATTAATAATAATAATAATAATAATTTATTTTATAGTACAGCATTAAAACGACAATACTAAAATTTATGGCTGTCTTAATTTCATTTTCAAATGCAAAAAAAAAATATATATATATTTTTTCTGAATCACAGAGAGCCTTAAAGTTTCTTTTGTTGACAACAGCCAGTGTTTTTTGCGTGTTTTGTCCCCAAATGCATGTTATAAGCGACGGATTCAGCATTTACTGCAAACTGAGACGCTGAAAACACAAAATCAAGAGCTGCTCATGATCACGTGCACATGAACACAGTGAAAAACTCTGAAAAACTAAGTGCATATATTTCATTAATTAAATTGCAACCTTTGTGATTTGATAATAGCACTAAACCATACTTGCAATTTTGTTTTTATTTTGATTACTCGTGCAGCTCTATGTATTCATCTGTTGAGTTTCATCTTGTGCTCATTTCACCTGCTTGTTCAACAGCTCCACACACACACACACACACACACCTGCTTGTTCAACAGCTCCACACACACACACACACTTTCACCTCCTTGTTCAACAGCTCCACACACACACACACTTTCACCTGCTTGTTCAACAGCTCCATAAACACTTTCACCTGCTTGTTCAACAGCTACACACACACACACTCTCACGTACTCACACGCTCTCTCACGCTCTCACACGCTCTCTCACGCACTCACACGCTCTCACTTTCGCACTCTCACTTTCGCACTCTCACTTTCGCACTCTCACTTTCGCACTCTCACTTTCGCACTCTCACTTTCGCACTCTCACGCACTCTCACTTTCACCCACTCACGCACTCTCACTTTCACTCATTCACGCACTCTCACTTTCACTCATTCACGCACTCTCACGCTCTCTCACGCACTCTCCACAACAGCTCCACACACACACACTTTCACCTGCTTGTTCAACAGCTCCACACACACACAAACTTTCACCTGCTTGTTCAACAGCTCCACACACACACACACACACACTTTCACCTGCTTGTTCAACAGCTCCATACACACTTTCACCTGCTTGTTCAACAGCTACACACACACACACTCTCTCGCACTCACGCACTCTCTCGCACTCACGCTCTCTCACTTTCACTCACTCTCACGCACTCTCTCGCACTCACGCTCTCTCACTTTCACTCACACGCTCTCTCACTTTCACTCACACGCTCTCTCACTTTCACTCACACGCTCTCACACGCTCTCACTCTCTCTCACTCTCTCTCACTCTCTCTCACTCACTCTCACTCACTCTCACTCACTCTCACTCACTCTCACTCACTCTCACTCACTCTCACTCACTCTCACTCACTCTCACTCACTCTCACTCACTCTCACTCACTCTCACTCTCACACTCTCACACACTTCCATAAAGGCAACACTGGCCTGATCTGCACTTACACCAGACTCATACTTCTCGAGTCCTGAAACCCAGACATGACAGACGGGCCAGGGAACAGTGTGTGTTGTGTGTGGTGGTGTGTGCAGTATCAGCTCTACCTTTGGGTTTCTGGGGTTTCTTGGCAGAGTTGAGTTGTCCGCTCACGTCCAGTAATCTCCTCTCCAGTTCTCTCTTCTTCTCCAGAGCCAGTTCCTCTCGGCTCTTCCCTCCTTCCTTCTTCAGCACTGCACACAGGAGGCTTCTGCATTACACTTCATGAGAACCAGTGGACTTACCATAGCAATAACAGGACATTAGCAGTGCTTAGAGTTTTTTGTGATTGTTGCGGGCAAAAATCCTTGATTATGCGGCAAGTTTTCTTAAAAAATGCGGGATATTTATGCAATTTTATGCGATGAAATTGCGGGAACTTGCAAAAATTGCAGTAGGAGGAAAAAGAGAAAAAAAGTGATTCCCCAACACCCTGTTATCACTAGACTACAGCCTTAATGTAAAGAGTCATTTCTTATGACTTCGGGTGACCAAACGTCCTGTTTTCCCAGGACATGTCCTGGCCGTGCTGGCTGTTTTTTATAAAGTGATGAAAATGTTCTGGTGTTCATTATTTTTCATTGGGCCATTAGACTTTCATGCTTATTTGTTAAGGCGAGACACGGCAGGCAATAACATGTCTTCTTTCAGACTTGTGGTGAAACACATAAAAAAAAAACATTTAGGTCTTTATTTTACTTCACTTTGTCCATTTGCGTCGGTAGATTTCTCCAAAATGTAACAAAAGTTGTCGTTGTAAATCCTCCCGCTGCTCTGCACCGTCGTCACACACACCACTGGAAAGCTCTCTCTCCTGTACATTATTGTCGGATCCAAATATGGTCATTTCCTTTTTATCAGCAACCAATCGTGAAAGTACAATGGGCATTTAACTCTAAAACTGAAATCTCATTGGCTGATGTCCATTTCTGACAACGTGATTCGCTCAGATGCATCACGTGACGTGCTCTGACACGTTACATGTGTGTTTTTGACTTGTGTTTGACAATGCTGTGTTATAAGTTGTAATGTGATTTAGGTGGTTTGTATTGTTGTTGCTAATGATTTGATAAGATATCGTGTCTGTAATTAGTTGTTTCCACTTAAAAAAAAGTATGATTTTTTACATTACAAATCTTTAAATGCTGTTTTCTCAAAATGAGTTTGTCATTCTCCAGTACAAACATCTCAGCCCGTGTAGCACGTATGTACACCAAACTTTCCAGTTATACACTTAGCAGTATTCTGAAGATATTTTCATAGGGATTTGTTTATAAATCATTCCTGGCCTGATTTATGTGACATTTTAATAAAAAATAATTGGTGATTTTTTTTTTTTTTTTTAAGGCTATGGACAGTATATTTTAATTTTAAAGTAATGAAAGCATATATCCCCTCTGAAAATCTGTTTTCATATTATGTGTAAACAAAATGAATAAATTATTTTGTACCTGGCTTTATCATATGTTCAGATCTATCGACCGAAAATATATGCAACATTTTGCATATTAAATGAGATAATGCATAATTTGCATAATTAGACATACTAATTTCAAAAACTTGTAATACATTTTTTTATATATACTTGTGTAAGTAATCAACTAATAAAGTTTCATGGTGATATCTATTATTTTAAAAAAATGTACCCTATTCACCTGTAGTGTCTCACCTTAAGCAACAAAAAACTGCTGGGAAAGATCAGCTCTACAGCAAAATATAGATGAGCAAACAAGGAGGATGAGGAAGAAAAACAGGATAAAGTTTCTGAACTATTTTTGTTCAATTTGGAGGTTTTTTGTGTTATGTATTATTTGTTTTTCTAATACAGAAGAGACATTATTTCTATCATTATTTTTGAAACCTGTCATAATAAAACATGTTGTGTAACCTCTGAGAAGCTGATCTGAATTTGTGTCTTTGGTTTTAGATAGTATTTTGTAATATAACAGTTTTCTATCCATACAGAGGAGGCATAGCCTACTTTAAATGTATTGAAATAAATTAGGCATCTTTGAGTAAACTTGAGTATCATTTGAGTTTCTCATTGCCGGGCCGAGTGTCCTGGTTTTCGGTAATCAAAATATGGTCACCCTATATGACTTCCTATGATGAGCGCGCACCCCATCACAGAAAGTGCTGGAATATTTCAATTCTCATCTTGTTTTATTTAATAAACACATGGCTCAAACTTACAAAACATTGATGAGCCAAACAAGTGAAAAATGAATAAATAAAATATCAAGAAATAAAATGTGTGCTTCGTGTTTTACAGTTCTGTTAAAATAAGTGCTTCCAATGCTCAAGTGCAATCTCTCACTGTAACGTACATGTGCATCATGTGACACACCAGGAAACCGCTTTGCGCGGTCTTTTGCGCTTATTTTTGTTGGTAAATGAGACTGATTTGCAGCTTTTCGATGATGTTCACGTCGCGTAATTATGTCACTTCATAACGTTCCCATGGCAACAGGGGGAACGGCTGCTCTTGTGTGAAGTAAACAGCATCTTTCAACTTTCTGCTCAGATATATGTGACTTTTTTGCAACAAAAATGCGTGGATTATGAAATCATGCAAGCCCCGCATATTTTGCGTGGAAATTGGCAATTTATGCAGCAAAAGTGCAGCGTATTTGGAAAAAAAATGCACCTCCTGCATCAATATGAGGACTTTGGCTGATTATGCACTGAATTATGCGATCGCATAATTGCGTTTTTCTAGAGGGACTGAATCATTATGCGTAATTACATGCAACTAACCCTCAACCAAATCCTAATCCTACCCTAGCCCTATAGTATAAGTGCATGTAGATAATTACTACAGGGTTCCCACACCTCGGTTAACCTTGAATTCAAGAACTTCAAGGACTTTCCAGGTCCAATACCCTCAAATTCAAGGACATAATGTGGGGACACATTTGTTGTGTTCAACAACAACCGTTGAGGTCACATCGTAGTAGTTTTGTGCGCTCGAACGTCATGGCAACGTACAACACAAAAAGTTCCTCACGCGGGAAACACTTAACGTAACGCGTAAATTATTTATTTGTGTTTATATTCCTAAACTTTCCATGGCCTTGAATTTTTTTTTCCAGATTCATAAACTTTCAAGGATTTCAAAAATTTCAAGGACCCGTGGGAACCATGTTAATTTTACTATAGAAATATAGAATTGTCAAATTGGAGTTTCTGATGTAAACTCCCTTTATCATTTTCTTTGCGGTCTGTCTTGTTTTTAAGATATTTATTCTGTTGTACAGCACAATGGCCAACTACTGTTGCTTTTATTGTGCTATATAAATAAAAGTTGATTGATTGATAAATAAAATCGATTAAAAAAATAAATTAAAAAAATAAAGTGTAACCCTTTATGCACTGCACCACAAAAACAGTCCCAGCTAAAACATGCATTATAACTGATTTTGACAGCAACTTTAAACTGGTAATCATGTAAATCTTTATGCATTATGAAACAATTAAGATATTGAGCTGCACAATTAATATAAGAGATTTTCCCATGATTCTGAATAGACAACTAGACAAAATAACGCAATTTACTAGCGGTTCTGACACAATGTTAATTGCTCCTTGATTATTACGTAGGAATGAGAGTATAGTTCCTAGCCAAATTGTCCTAGAAAATCTCAACTTTTCATTTTCCGGCGGTCTTAGTCCACGATGTAACTACAGAAGAGGCAAGTTTTAAATAGAAAAAATATCGAAACTCTTTGGCCATTTTTTTGAGAGCGATGCTAACGGTCTAATCAGATTCAATGATCTATGCTAAGCTATGCTAAAAGTGCTAGCGCCAGACCCGGAGATCGGCTGAATGGATTCAAAAACGGTAAAACTGTGTAACTCTAGAGGAGCTGGAAAATGAGCCTATTTCCAAAAAAAGTGCAGTGTTCTTTAAGTTTCAAGGGAATAAAGCCTGTTTATGCAATTAAGAAAATGAAATTGTCAAATAAATTTAGTTTTAAAGAAATGTTCATTTAAAAGCAGCGCTCATTCATCAGTGTATTATGTTACCATTACAGATGCGCGCATCAACCGTCGCAGAGTCGCTGTTGAAGGTGATGATCATCCATTTATCATCACGCGTAACAGCACATAAGAATAAAAGGGTGCGGATACGTGTAAATCAGAGAACATTATTAGTGCGGGCGGATGATGTGTCTTTGGCTGTGTATTCGGGTGACGTTGGAGCTCTAATACAGAGACTTTCTATCTATTAACGATTAATCGTGCAGCTCAATTTTGACAGAAAATGTTGATATTTTTAAGCTATATCCTCCAGGTTTACTTACAATCATCAAATCTCAGCTCACCATACGGTTTGCGGGGCTTCTTGCGCAGACAGGTCATGACATAGCGCTCCAGCTCGCGCAGCGTGGACGGCTTCAGCGTTTCGAAGTCGATCTCGATCTCCTCGGGGTTGGTGTCCCGCAGCGAGGGCTCTCGTGACTGGATGATGTGAACCACGCGCCCCAGTTTCTCCCCGGGGAGCTTGTTGATGTCCAGACTGAGCTGCCGCTTGTCATCGTAACTCATAGGAAGACCGTCTTCTTCTTCCTCGGAGTCGTAGTGAGGCAAGCACACGGTGGCGGCCGGCGCAAGGCGAGAGGATGAGGCTGATTTCTTAGTGTTCCTGTCAGAGTGAATAAACCAGATTAATCAGACACAAATAAACATGGGGTGTAACGATACCCTCATGTCACGATTCGATCCATATCACGATACGATATTATTGCGATACTCCAAGACATAATAGCCTGACTTCGTCATGCTCATATTCTAGTCAGAGTCTGATACCATAGGCAGTCCTTCCAGAAAAACGCGGAGTTCCTTGATTATGCAAAAATCCTTGATTATGCGGCACGTTTTATTAAAAAATGCGATGGAATATGCGGGATATTAATGCAATTTTATGCGATGAAATTGCGGGAACTTGCAAAAAATAAGTTAAAATAAGTGCTTCCAGTGCAATCTCTTACTGTAACAAATTTACATACTAATATACTTACAACTGTAATTTCATGGCTTATTCGCTGGTTTGCAGCTTTTCGATGATGTTCACGTCGCGTAATTACGTCACTTCATAACATTCCCATGGCAACAGGGGAAAACGGCTGCTCGCGTGTGAAGCAAACGCAACATTTTTCAACTTTCTGCTCAGATATATGTGACTTTTTTTGCGACGAAAATGCTTGGATTATGAAATCATGCAAGCCCCGCATATTTTACGCGGAAATCAGCAATTATGCGGCGAGATTGCGGAGTATTTGGAAAAATGCGGCTCCTGCATAAATATGCTGACTTTGGCTGATTATGCATTGAATTCAGCGATCGCATAATTGTGTTTTTCTGGAGGGACTGCTCCATAGGGCTTTGATTATGAGGCGTGTCTTAACCGAACCAGGAAAAAAAAAAAAAAAACTCCTCTGCACTCAATTGGATAGACCTACAACCAATCAGAGCAAGCAAACGGCAAGGAAGGACGGCAAACACATCTTTACGATCGACAAATGCTTGATTGCAGTTCTCTGTTCGTCTTTTACAATTAATGCGCTGTCGATTTATTTTACAACAGACGCGATAGTGGAATCTGCACATCTCAGTTCTCCAGCGGCAGCCATCTTTGTTGTAAACCAGTTCAAACCAAGCGCTCTTCGATGACGTGATGAATACGTAACTGCAGATCATGTGTCCATCATCATATAAAGCCCGCCCTGGCAATCTCATTGGCCCGACGATTTCTGACCCGATCATAATTACTCCTCAACGGATCGAGTCCAGACCGAACTTCCCGAGCAAAACATGTTGTGGGGGGGTTCGGGCTAAAGGCATATGGTAAAAGGTTAACAATTTTTTTTTTACTGTTGATTAAAAAGCTAAATTTGGTTTTACATTGTGTGTGTAAATGAAAAGGCTTGGACTTAAAGCACAGGACAATAGAGACACCAGAATAACAATATTTATGATTCTGAAGCTGAAAATACTGAATTATTTTAGACTAATATTCTTGCACTCTGTCACTGCCTAGATATATTTATAATGTTTTTTACTGGTAGATTCTATGACTGGTAACATCAGACATTTGGCTTCATCAGGACATTATTTGCATTATTATACATTATATTCAACGTTATATACAGTATAGTAGTTTAGTGTAGAACTGACACTAAAACTCTAAACTTTCTCACATAGAAATGTACATTTTGGGTGAATTATACACAATACATATCGTCACTATCCACGATACATATTGATGCGTTTTTGTATTGCGATATAATATATTAATACACCCCTAAAATATACAATTCAAAACATTACGTTTGGCCATCGCTATGATCACATATCAGGAAAACTCACTTGTTTTTGCTGCTTTTCTTCGCCGGGGTTTTCTTGCTCTGTGTGGACGACAGTGAAGCTCGGCTCGATTTGCTTTTAGGCACTTTGTCCCGTTCATCACTCAAACTCCGACTTCCTCTGCGCTTCTCCGGCTTCTTTTTCTTCTTCTTGTCCTTCTTTTTCTCTCGTTTTCTTTTGGGTTTGACAATCGGGCCAGAGGAGAGGGCGGCGAGCTGCTCATGCACCGCTCTGAGCTAAAACACCAGACCAGAGTTACCATCCCAGGGTGACGGGAACATTTTGTTGATTATTATATATAAAAATATATATCTAATATATATATGGGTCAATGACGTGACGAGTCATTTTTTTCAAAAGCAGTATTAATTGATTGTACAAACCACATAATCTTATTGTTAACAACCTAGGTAAACTAAAAAATGGTTTCAAAATTTGTTATATCTCCATTATATTTTTTTACACTTTTAAAAACCTTATTTGTCAATGACCCATATATACATATATATATATATATATATATATATATATATATATATATATATATATATATATATATATATATATATGTGTATATATATATATTTTAAGTTTGGGATCGGTAAGATTTGTAACATTTTTAAAATAAATTTGAAATAGCTGTTTTATATTATATATATATATATATATATATATATATATATATATACATATACACACATATATACATATATATATATATAATCACATACAAAACAGCTATTTAACTTTTTTTAAACGTTAAAAATCGTACCGATACCAAACCTATACTATATTACTATATACAGTAAAGTGTAATTTATTCCTGTGATCAAAGCTGAATGTTCAGCATCATTACTCCATGTGGCGAGGGGGGCGTGGTTTCGCGAAGTCTGTAGCGGGAGAGGAATCAGCGAGTCGCGCGGTAAGTAAGTGGGTCAAGTGCAGATGACGAACACCTGTGTCTGATTGCAGTAATTGGCGTGGAGACTGCATAAAAGCTGCCGGCTGAGAGAGAGAAGTGAGAGAGACCTGGGACTCGCACCAACCTGTGAAGCTGCACGGAAGCTGTGTCTGAGATTGTTTGTTTAGTGTCTATTTGTTCTTTTGTTTTTGCCGTGTCAAGTGACACGGCGGCCGCGCACGAGCGCTCTGTAATTGTGGTTTTGTCATTCGGAAAATAAAGTGCGAGTCCCAATTTCGCCGACCTCGTCTTCTTCTTCCTTCAATCACACTGAACTTCTCTACACTGGTGCCGAAACCCGGGAAGAAGAAGACTGCCGCCGCCATGCAGACCCCGCCGGGAACGCCGTTTGCGGAGCTTAAACAGACGCTCGCGGGTCTTCACCGGGAGCAACATCACGCCCTGCTGGCCGTGAAAGAGGAGCAGGATCAACGGTTCCAGATGCTGCTCCAAGGCCAGCAAGAAGACCGCGAGCTGTTCCGGAGCTGGCTCGACCGGGAGGTTCGGGCCGTCCCTGTTCCAGCTACGGCCTCGGCCCCGCCCCTGCCTCTCAATAAAATGGGTCCCCAGGACGATCCGGAGGCGTTCCTGGACCTATTTGAGAGGTCCGCCGAGGCCCGGGGATGGCCCCAATCGGACTGGCCCATGCGGCTCATCCCGTTGCTATCGGGTGAGTCGCAGATAGCCGCCAACCAACTGCCAGTCCAGAACCTCCTGGTCTACGAAGACCTGAGGCGCGCCATTTTGCAGCGGGTCGGCCGGACCCCCGAACAACATCGTCAGCGGTTCCAGTCCCTGAGCCTGGAGGAGTCTGGCCGACCCTTCGTGCTGGCGCAACAGCTCCGGGACTCCTGCCGCAGATGGCTGATGGCCGACGGAGGCGACGTCGAGGATGTCATCAGCAAGGTGGTACTGGAGCAGTTCATCACTAAGCTGCCAAAGAAAACTGCGCAGTGGGTCCAGTGCCACCGCCCGACGTCGCTGGACCAGGCCATCCACCTGGCGGAAGATCACATGGTGGCGTGCTCAGGGGTCGGCGAAGCCCTTCCATCAGCTTCTCTCTCTCCTTCTCTCTCTCTCTCTACCCCTTCTCTCCCCAAACCTGTGCCCCTTCCCAGGTCTCGCGGGGGGCTGGTGCCCCGGCCGGCGCCAAGGTGGAGGACAGCGACTCCGGCGGAGCCCGTTCCTGTGACCCGACCACCCCGTCCCGAGTCCGGCAGCCCTGCACTCTCCACGCCATTTCCTTGACCCGCTTCCTGCCACCGGAGCGGCGGGGAGGCCTGGGCCGGCCTGTTGGCGCTGCGGGGACCCGGGACATTTTATAGATCGGTGTCCGGCGATGGAGGTGGGGACCCTGATCCGGGTTCCCGACGCGCCGCAGGCTGCCCCCGATCAAACTGGCCTGTACCAGATACCAGTGAGTATAAAGGGGGGTACTTATCAGGCTTTGGTGGATTCAGGTTGTAACCAAACCTCTATACATCAAAGTCTGATACAACCGGGGGCATTGGATAACAGCCGCATGGTTAAGGTGCGGTGTGTGCACGGGGTGGTGGTGAGGTATCCGATAATGCCGGTCGTAATTCAATTTAGGGGGCAAAAGCATAGTGTGGAGGTGGCCGTTAACCCGCACCTCCGGCATCCGCTCATTTTGGGGACGAATTGGCCTGCCTTTAATGAATTGTTGGGGTCGTTATCAGCGGGTGCCTCTTGGGGTAGAAAAAACAAGGGAAAGACAGCGGTCGTTCAGCTGGGGGATGCTGAGCCGGGACCACTGGGTCCTGCTGCAGGGGAACAGAGGGCTCTGGCGAGAACGGTTCTCTCAGAGCGCGATGACTTTCCCCTGGAGCAGTCCCCAGGACGAGTCTCTAAAAAACGCCTTTAATCAGGTCCGCTCCATCGACGGCCAGCTGCTTCACCCAGACCAACCGCTCTCTTATCCCTATTTTACTGTATTAAAAGATAGGTTGTATCGGGTGACCCAAGACACCCAGACAAAGGAAGATACAACACAGTTGTTGGTTCCTAAAAGCCGCCGGAAAATGCTTTTTCAGGCGGCTCACTGTAACCCAATGGCCGGGCATTTAGGTCAGGCGGCAACACTAAACCGTCTCATGGCCCGGTTCTTCTGGCCGGGCATTCACGAGAACGTGCGCAGGTGGTGCGCGTCTTGTCGTGAATGTCAGTTGGTGAATCCACCGGCCAATCCAAAAGCACCATTGTGCCCCCTCCCGTTAATGCAGGTCCCCTTCGAGCGAATTGGTATGGACCTCATCGGGCCATTAGAGCGGTCAGCACGAGGGCATCGCTTTGCGTTGGTTCTGGTGGACTACGCAACGCGATACCCGGAAGCAGTCCCGCTTCGTAACATTTCGGCTAAAAGTGTTGCGAGCGCTCTCTTCTCTTTAATCTCCCGAGTGGGAATCCCCAAAGAGATTCTCACTGATCAGGGCACGGCGTTTATGTCACGAACGATTCGCGAACTCTACGAATTGTTGGGCATTAAATCGATTCGCACTAGCGTCTACCACCCACAGACAGACGGTTTAGTGGAACGATCGCACTTTGAAATCCATGATTCGTAAGTTCGTTCACGAAGACGCCAAAAATTGGGATAAATGGCTAGAACCCCTCTTGTTTGCTGTACGCGAGGTCCCCCAAGCCTCCACGGGGTTTTCCCCCTTCGAGCTTCTCTATGGACGTCAGCCCCGCGGGGTGCTTGACGTTCTTAGAGAGACTTGGGAGGATGGACCGTCCGCTGCTAAGAACGAAATTCAGTATGTCCTGGACCTGAGAACAAAGCTCCACACTTTGGGGCGGCTATCAATGGAGAATTTGTTACAGGCCCAGGGCAGACAGAGTCAGCTTTACAACAGGGGAACTAGACTCCGCCAATTTGCACCGGGAGATAAGGTACTTGTATTACTCCCTACTACCAGCTCGAAATTACTCGCAAAGTGGCAAGGTCCCTTTGAGGTCACACGGCGAGTTAATGATCTCAACTATGAGGTAGCCCGTACAGACAGGGGTGGAGCACATCAAATTTATCACCTCAACCTCCTCAAAAAGTGGGTTGAGGCAGAGTCAGTGATGTTGGCGACGGTGGTGAGCGGAGAGGAGGATCTCGGGCCTGAGGAGAGTTCAAAATCACAATCTCTCGCGCTGGCTCTTGGTGGAGACCACCTCTCGCCCTCCCAGCTCACTGACGTTAAAAATATACAAGCTGATTTTGCGGATGTGTTTTCTCCCCTGCCTGGCCGGACAAACCTCATTCAGCACCACGTTGAGACCGAACCTGGGGTGGTGGTACGCTGCCGCCCGTATCGTTTGCCTGAACATAAGAAAAAGGTGGTTCAGAGTGAATTAGAGGCTATGCTGGATATGGGGGTAATAGAAGAGTCAAGCAGTGACTGGGCGAGCCCGATAGTTTTAGTTCCCAAAACTGACGGCTCGGTTCGCTTCTGTGTAGACTATAGGAAGGTGAACGCGGTGTCTAAGTTTGATGCTTATCCAATGCCGAGGGTTGACGAACTGCTTGATCGGCTGGGTACTGCTCGTTTTTATTCGACATTGGACTTAACGAAGGGTTATTGGCAGATCCCCTTGTCTCCAATGTCCAAAGAAAAGACAGCTTTCACAACGCCGTTTGGATTACACCAATTTGTCACCCTTCCTTTCGGGTTGTTCGGGGCTCCAGCGACCTTTCAGCGTCTGATGGACAAGATTCTCCGGCCGCATGCTGCATATGCCGCTGCCTACTTGGATGATATTATCATCTATAGTACCGATTGGCAGCGTCATATGCAGCATTTGCGGGCTGTCCTGAAGACGCTGAGAAGGGCGGGGCTCACGGCCAACCCGAAGAAATGTGCAATTGGGCGTGTGGAGGTAAGGTATCTGGGTTTCCACTTGGGTCACGGACAGGTGCGTCCCCAAATTGATAAGACGGCAGCAGTTGCGACCTGTCCGAGACCCAAGACCAAAAAGGAAGCGCCAGATACGGTTCAGTGGACGGAGCAGTGTCAGCGGGCCTTTACCCAGATAAAGGCTGCTCTATGTGGCGGGCCGCTTTTGCATGCTCCTGATTTCTCTCTCCCCTTTATCCTACAGACGGACGCATCGGACAGGGGGCTGGGCGCCGTCCTGTCCCAGGAGGTGGAGGGTGTAGAGCGGCCGGTGCTGTACATCAGTCGCAAGCTCTCTAATAGAGAGACGATGTACAGCACCATTGAGAAAGAGTGTTTGGCCATCAGGTGGGCTGTTCTCACCCTCCGCTACTACCTCCTGGGGCGGGAGTTCACCCTCTGTTCGGACCACGCTCCCCTGCAGTGGCTCCACCGCATGAAGGATACCAATGCGCGGATCACCCGTTGGTATCTAGCTTTACAGCCTTTTAAGTTCCAGGTGATCCACAGGCCGGGTGCACAGATGGTTGTGGCTGACTTCCTCTCCAGGAGGGGGGGGGGGGGGGGGGGGGGAGGCTGCAGGCCGGACGGCTCCCCGGCCTGAGACGGGCGGTGGGGGTATGTGGCGAGGGGGGCGTGGTTTCGCGAAGTCTGTAGCGGGAGAGGAATCAGCGAGTCGCGCGGTGAGTAAGTGGGTCAAGTGCAGATGACGAACACCTGTGTCTGATTGCAGTAATTGGCGTGGAGACTGCATAAAAGCTGCCGGCTGAGAGAGAGAAGTGAGAGAGACCTGGGACTCGCACCAACCTGTGAAGCTGCACGGAAGCTGTGTCTGAGATTGTTTGTTTAGTGTCTATTTGTTCTTTTGTTTTTGCCGTGTCAATGACACGGCGGCCGCGCACGAGCGCTCTGTAATTGTGGTTTTGTCATTCGCAAAATAAAGTGCGAGTCCCAATTTCGCCGACCTCGTCTTCTTCTTCCTTCAATCACACTGAACTTCTCTACACTCCAGTCTTCAGTGTCACATGATCCTTCAGAAATCAGAAGAATATGATGATCTGATGCTCAAGAAACATTTATGATTATCATCAGTTGAAATCTTTTGTAACATTTTAACATTGTAACTTTTGATCAATTTAATGCATCCTTGCTAAATAAAAGTATTCATTTCTTTCTTATAGAAATTTAACCCCCCAAAAAATCATTTGAATGGTAGTGTTTAACGTTACAAATGCTTTCTATGTTAGATAAATGCTGTTCTTTTGAACTTTCAATTCATCAAAGAATCCTGAAAAAAAATTGTACAAAACTGTTTCCAACACTGATAAATATGAGTGTTTCTTGATCATCAAATCATCACATTAGAATGATTTCCGAAGGATCATGTGACACTGAATGATGCTGAAAATTCAGTATATAATATAATAGATGGAGTTAAGGAAAAGCTGGTAAAAAAAACTTGAATGTAGTGAATGCAAAAGCATGAAGAAAACATGAGGAAGATGACGCGCTTCAGGGGACCTTGTGCTTAATTCTATTTCCGTTCTTTGTTTTCTCATTCATGCATGTGTCTTTATCACTCTAATGTGTCAATATAAGATAGATTTTTTTATCGTCATTGAACAATGTAGACAGTTTACAATAATTAAACTTACAATCAAAGGCCAATCAATTTTTTATATATATATATAGTGTGTGTGTGTGTGTGTATGTATGTATGTATATGTATATATATACACACACACACGGATTTACATACTGCAAATCTCTAATGACAGACACTCTGTGTGTGTGTGTGTGGGTGTGTGTCTTCATCTGTAAACTTTGATTTGATGCTGTGCGTGTGCATGTGTGAAGATGTGTGCATGTGTGTGTGTGTGTGTGTATATATATATCTTCATCTGTAAACTCTGATTTGATGCTGTGTGTGTGTGTGTGTGTGTGTGTGTGTGTGTGTGTAAGTGTGAGTGTGTGAGTGTGTGAGTGTGTGTGTGTGTGTGTAAGTGTGAGTGTGTGAGTGTGTGTGTGTGTGTGTGTGTGTGTAGTGTGTGTGTGTATATATATATATATATATCTTCATCTGTAAACTTTGATTTGATGCTGTGTGTGTGTGTGTAGTGTGTATATATATATATCTTCATCTGTAAACTTTGATTTGATGCTGTGTGTGTGTGTGTGTGTAGTGTGTATATATATATATATCTTCATCTGTAAACTCTGATTTGATGCTGTGTGTGTGTGTGTGTGTGTGTGTGTGTAGTGTGTGTGTGTGTATATATATATATATATATATATATATATATATCTTCATCTGTAAACTTTGATTTGATGCTGTGTGTGTGTGTGTGTGTGTGTGTAGTGTGTATATATATATATATATATATATATATATATATATATATATATATATATATATCTTCATCTGTAAACTTTGATTTGATGCTGTGTGTGTGTGTGTGTGTGTGTGTGTGTGTAGTGTGTATATATATATATATCTTCATCTGTAAACTCTGATTTGATGCTGTGTGTGTGTGTGTGTGTGTGTATATATATATATATATATATTAGGGCTGTCAGTTAAACGCATTATTAACGGCGTTAACGCAAACCCATTTTAACGGCGTAAATTTTTTTATCGCGCGATTAACAGTCTTTTTGGCCTAGCAAAATTTGTAGTTTTTTCACATGCTTTTGCAACAGGACGCGGCATGCGCGGCGCTGCGCTATGAAACCCATTCATTTCAATCGCTTGTGCCGCGCGAGGACGTTTTGAAAGCGCAAGCGGATCCAGCTAAACCGGAAACAAAACAACAGGCACGCCGGCACACACTTGTTTGGGTTTGCGAGCCGGCCAAATAGTAGGTTAACATTACGTTTTGAGTGGATGACGAGCGCGAGACGCCGAAATGGATGCCAAAAAGATTCTGAATGGAAAGTTTACTTTGAAAAAGTTGCAAAATGGTTCCATTGACGAGACCAAAGTGATCTGTGTGTTTTGTCGTTGTGAACTGAGCTATCATCATCGCAGCACGTCCAGTCTGAAATACCACTTGATGATGGCCAAGCACACACACACACACACACACACACACACACACACACACACACACACACACACACACACACACACACACACACACACACACACACACACACACACACACACACACACACACACACACACACACACACACACACACACACACACAGCTGATGCGAATTCTCTGCCCCCTCGTCAATATCAGTACCTCGTCAGTATTTCTTTCACCCTTTTATTGATGGACAGTGTTACATTGTGTGAGAGATTATTTGCTCCAAGTGAGAATGTTAGTGTGAAATTGAACACAGTATATGCCAATGTTGTTTTCAATAAAAAGCATTTGCACAAAGCAAGCAGATCCACTTTTCCATGTTGATAAGAGCATTAAAATGAGAAAAAAAAATGGGACAAAAAGAAATCAAGAGACATTTAGAATAGATAAAAATGTGCGATTAATTGCGAGTTAATTATGACATTGATGCAATTAATCGCGATTAAATATTTTAATTGTTTGACAGCACTAATATATATATATATATATTATATATATATTAGTGCTGGGCAACGATTAAATTTTTTAATCGCGATTAATCGCATAATTTTCTTGCGATTAATCGCATTGTTGTGCACAAAATTGAATAATGAATTCTAAAGTAGTGTATTGCGCACTTTAGATTTAAATGTACTGCTATATACACAAAAGTGCAATAACATGTGGTTTGCAAAAACTTTAAACAAATAAGGTGCTTTTATACCAGCAGTATTCCCTTTACACAGTATCAATAAAATATTTCTTGTAAATCTCAACTTAAACATTAATATAATCAAATCAAATATTTAAACAAAGCTATTTGCCACTGCCAGGGCATTACCTTTTATCCAGCTTGTTAAAACGAGTCCAGTTTTCTTGTTTTTTTTTCTGAACAGGTATCAACAGGTATCTTGTATCAGGGAGCAGCAGAAACAGTCAGAGGTCATGATCACTACTACAGATATAAGTCGACCAACGTTACTTCTCTGATAGTAGCTTAGGTTTGATCATGCCATGGTTTCCCACGTAAGATTACATTAAACAGGTGAAGTGGTCGAGCACATGGTGCAGCGTCAAGCGGGTGCGTTCCTGTGAAACTGTTGCGCTCATGCTCGCCTCACGCACGCGCCCGCCCGTTGCCGAAGTTCAATTGTCTATTTTTGTACACGACGCGCAGCACAAATCATTGGAAGAGAGACTGATCCTCGGCTCGCTGTGTGTGAGTTTCCAGAATCTAAATAGTTATCTATAGGTTTTATAGGTACTGTACAGAGGGCCTGTCATTCACTCGCGGAGCGCTGTCTCCCTCTCTGTTCACCTGAGAACCTGCCAAAGCCTCTCCACTGCTGGTTTGGGTGGGTTATATATCCCACCCCTCCTGTGATCATGGTTTGACTGTAGGCCTATGTGTATTCAGAGCCAGTGAGCAACGGACTTTCAAAATAAAAATAAAAAAACTGCGTTAACGTGCGATAAAAAAATTGTCGGCATTAATTAATAAATGCGTTAACGCGATAATAACGCGTTAACTTGCCCAGCACTAATATATATATATATATATCTTCATCTGTAAACTTTGATTTGATGCTGTGTGTGTGTGTGAAGATGTGTGTAACGGGAGGGTCTGTGTACCTGAGTACCTGTGTGTAGTGTGTGTATATATATATCTTCATCTGTATACTTTGATTTGATGCTGTGTGTGTGTGTGTGTGTGTGTGTGTGTGTGTGTGTGTGTGTGTGTGTGTGTGTGTGTGTGTGAAGATGTGTGTAACGGGAGGGTCTGTGTACCTGAGTACCTGTGTGTAGTGTGTGTATATATATATATATATATATATATATATATATCTTCATCTGTAAACTTTGATTTGATGCTGTGTGTGTGTGTGTGAAGATGTGTGTAACGGGAGGGTCTGTGTACCTGAGTACACACCTGGTCCTGTAGTTGGGCCAGGCGTTGAGCTCGCTCCTCCTCGCTGTCCGAGCTCGGCTCACTGTCGCTGCTCGGCTCGCTCTCCGACGAAGAGGAAGAGGACGACGAAGAGGAGGACGAGGAGGATGAAGAGGAGGAGTGGTGCAATCCCAGCATGCCCCTGTTCCGTCCCAAGGGAATAGGAGACAATTCCTCTTCCTCCGAAACCTCGTCAGGCATTTTTGCAAAGCGAAACTCAAACACGTCCTGTGGAAAGACAGAGGGGAAAATAGAATCTGCAAAGGGACTGTCATATCAAAGCATATGAATTTCTAACAAAAAATGTAATAAAAAAAAAAATTCAGATGTAATAATTTAAAACAAAAGTTAATAACTTTGAAATTGACACTATATGTCAGTGATAAAAGTAAAGTGTTATTATTATCTATTTTAAAAAATAAAGTTATTCTTTGTATATTATTTTAGTTATATTATTGTATTTAAATTGTATTTTTAAACCTTTTTTAATTTAAAATCGCTCTCAGTTTGACTAGGCTGATATATTATTTTGCATAATATGAGGCTTTATTTTCTCCAATAAAACAATAAAATAAGGATACTTAACAAAAAATTAAATATAAATAATAAACTACAGAATAATTATTTCACTTAAATTATAAACTATTTAAATCACTTCAATACAAATAAACTATATTTAAAAGTACTAAAATGAATCATAATAAAATAAAAAAGTTTAAACTAAATTAAATAATTTTGTAGTATAATTATAATTTTTTTTTAATGCTGTTTAACTAGCTAGAATTATATAAAAGGATTTATTTCCTCCAAATAAATAAATGTTTAAAGAGCTAAATGAGTAATAATAATGATAATTTAAAACATCTAAAACATTTTTTTGATTACAAAATAATTTAATATATATATTTAAAATGTAATATATAAATCATTTCAAGGCTTTATTTTCTTCAATAAAACAAAACAATATTTAAAAACACTAAAATGACAAATAAATAATAATAATAATAATAAATTTAAAACATCTAATATAATAAATGAAATAAATATTACAAAATAAAAAATTAAAAATATATATATATATAAATAATTTTAGTTATCTGCAAAAACAAACCTCTCTCTAACATGTCCAGCTTAAAATCACAAAACCAGCATATTTTAGGATTATTAAGATTATTAAGCATGCTTATATAACAGAAGAGAAGAGGCCGTTGAGTTTACGCACCTGCAGTTTCCGTGCCATGCTGACCACGTCGTGATCCGGAGGGTTGTACTTGTAGCAGTTGGAGAACATGAGTCTGACATCAGCGCTGAACTGCTGGGCATCTCTGTACTCGCGCTCATCCATCTTCCTCTGAGCAACACATCACAGGAGGAGAGGCAGTTACATGCAACGACTGAGACGATCACACACATATGTGAACTATGTTACACCAGAGAATGTCTAATACGAGGAGAACTCCCACTCTCAGTAACTTCCGGGTTCTGAACTGGTTGCAGTTCCACTCTGGCTCCACATGAGGGCGCTCACGGGATGAGTGCAGTTCCACTCTGGCTCCACATGAGGGCGCTCACAGGACGAGTGCAGTTCCACTCTGGCTCCACATGAGGGCGCTCACAGGACGAGTGCAGTTCCACTCTGGCTCCACATGAGGGCGCTCACAGTTCCACTCTGGCTCCACATGAGGGCGCTCACAGGACGAGTGCAGTTCCACTCTGGCTCCACATGAGGGCGCTCACGGGACGAGTGCAGTTCCACTCTGGCTCCACATGAGGGCGCTCACGGGACAAGTGCAGTTCCACTCTGGCTCCACATGAGGGCGCTCACAGTTCCACTCTGGCTCCACATGAGGGCGCTCACAGGACGAGTGCAGTTCCACTCTGGCTCCACATGAGGGCGCTCACAGGACGAGTGCAGTTCCACTCTGGCTCCACATGAGGGCGCTCACTGAAAGAGTGCAGTTCCTCTCTTGGTTCCACATGAGGGCGCTCACAGGACGAGTGCAGTTCCACTCTGGCTCCACATGAGGGCGCTCACAGGACGAGTGCAGTTCCACTCTGGCTCCACATGAGGGCGCTCACCGGACGAGTGCAGTTCCACTCTGGCTCCACATGAGGGCGCTCACAGTTCCACTCTGGCTCCACATGAGGGCGCTCACAGGACGAGTGCAGTTCCACTCTGGCTCCACACGAGGGCGCTCACAGGACGAGTGCAGTTCCACTCTGGCTCCACATGAGGGCGCTCACAGGACGAGTGCAGTTCCACTCTGGCTCCACATGAGGGCGCTCACTGGAAGAGTGCAGTTCCTCTCTTGGTTCCACATGAGGGCGCTCACAGGACGAGTGCAGTTCCACTCTGGCTCCACATGAGGGCGCTCACAGGACGAGTGCAGTTCCACTCTGGCTCCACATGAGGGCGCTCACGGGACGAGTGCAGTTCCACTCTGGCTCCACATGAGGGCGCTCACAGGACGAGTGCAGTTCCACTCTGGCTCCACATGAGGGCGCTCACAGGACGAGTGCAGTTTCCACTTTTGTCTAGTAATTTGAATGTTGTATTCGGAAAGGAGATTGAATCATTGCAGAACATGAATCGATTCACAATTCATTGGCTTCTGATTAAATTCAGAAATAATTTTTTGCAAATTCAAAACGATTGCTGATATAATTTGATCAAAAAACAGTAATATTCTGAAATATTATTACCATTCAAAATTCCTGAAAATATTGTAAAATGTGATTTATTCCTGTGATCAAAGCTGAAAGCATCATTACTCCAGTCTTCAGTGTCACATGATCCTTCAGAAATCAGGAGAATATGATGCTCAAGAAACATTTAGTATTGATAAATAATACAAAATAATCTCTGAGTGCAAATCGATTCAATTCACAATTAATAGGTTCTTGATTCAATTGACAATTTTTGCAAATTCAAAACGATTCAATTTGACTAGATTCAAATTCAATTAAATCATTTTTTTTAAGTGCATTCAAAGTAGGGCTGGACAATATACGCAAAAGCTTATTTCACAATAACGATTATTAGAATAGTTATTTTTGCTGGAAAGTAGTAATAACTTTAGACGCCAATGAAATTTCACAATTCTTGAAACCAATTTCGGTCACACTTTAGATTAGGGCCCAATTCTCACTATTAACAACAACTTTTGCCTCAAACTCCTAAATACTGTTTATTAACAGTTAGTAAGGAAGTTGTTACGTTCATGTATTGGGTAAGATTAGGGGACGTAGAATATGGTCTAGGGATGGGACGGTATGAAAATTTCATATCAGGATTATAGTGACCAAAATTATCGTGATTCTATCATGAAAATTATCGATATTATTACGGTTTTGTTAAAACGAGATGAAAGTGTTCGAAAAGAGCTGATGCTCACACTAAAAACATTTTTATATTTGAAAATCAACAAACCATAAATATAACAAGCAGCTCTGTGCACTTTTTAAAGCAAGATTCTATTCTGTGGCATTTCCTTCCTTATAATGACCGTCGTCAATAGCAACGCATTATAACAGCGCATCACAACAGACGCGCGCTCTCGTTTCACTCAAATACAACGAATGTCTCGCGTCTCCGTTTTCGATTGTATAAAAAATGAAATCAGAGATGATTTATTGTTTACAGAGTTTGATAATATTGTTGTGATCATCTTGTCTGGATGATAAATATATACATTATTATCTCTTAAATGTCACTCTTAATAGTCTTGTTTGAACGTGTTTTTCGTCTTTGGCTCAAAGCCACTTGCTGCGAACTTTTCTTCGCGGAAGCTTCACCTTTATTTAAAGTGAGTGAGAGAAAATATTTCAACTCAAAACAACATGCCTTGCGTTCGCTGTATAGCGGTGGGAGATGTCAGATTTGAAGTGTATCGCAGCGACTTTTGAGTGCATGTTCTGCAGACAGGGTGACCATCCTCGATTTAAGTTTCCCTCAGGACTTTTGTAAAAGCCAAAATATGACACACCTCAGAAAAATACACACAGGCTGAAAAATCTCCCGAGCGCGCTCACTGCCCTCCGCCATTCCTTCTCAAAAAAAAAAAAACCCATTGCGCGCTGCGCCTGCGTCAGACTGTTGCTGCCTGGACAATATTTATAGTGAGTTATTAAAATCGCGATAATCAAACATGGTTTTAATGATAATTAATTTTTAAACGATAATCTAACCGTCAGTAGCCTGGACGCCGGCCCGAAGTTCGGTCTGGACTCGATCCATTGAGGAGTAATTATGATCGGGTCAGAAATCGTCGGGCCAGGGCGGGCTTTATACGACGATGGACAGATGATCTGCAGTTACGTAATCATCACGTCATCGAAGAGCGCTTGGGTTGAACGGGTTTACAACAAAGATGGCTGCCGCTGGAGAACTGAGATGTGCAGATTCCACTATCGCGTCTGTTGTAAAATAAATCGACAGCGCATTAATTGTAAAAGACGAACAGAGAACTGCAATCAAGCATTTGTCGACCGTAAAGATGTGTTTGCCGTCCTTCCTTGCCGTTTGCTTGCTCTGATTGGTTGTAAGTCTATCCAATTGAGTGCAGAGTTTTTTTCCTGATTCGGTTAAGACACGCCTCATAATCAAAGCTCTATGGAGCAGCATCAGACTCTGACTAGAATATGAGTATGACGAAGTCAGGCTAAACCGTCAGTACATTTTATCGTGGTTTATAGTGAAACCGGTAATCGTCCCATCCCTAATATGGTCATATGTGTTTTATAAGTCCTAATAAACAGCCAATATCCTAGTAATACGCATGATAATAAGCAACTAGTTAATAGTGAGAATTGAACACTAAACTAAAGTATTACCCCAATTTGGCATCAAGAATACTAGCCTAATGCAAGTAAAAACAAAAGCTCCCATGTGGTTATTATTAACTAAGAAAGGTCAAAAGAATGGTTCATGCATGTCACCTTGATGGTGCTGAGGTCCATGGGGTGTTTGATGATGTCGCTGTAGTCGTGCAGGCCCAGAGTCGACGTGTCCACGGGTTTGTAGAAGGGCCAGGCGTACGCCGCATGTTTCTTGGACAGCAGTTCTTTAAGGACGCCGCTACAGTAGCGAAGCTGCTTGCTGAGTTTCCCGCGCCGCGAGGGCTGATGGGGTCGCACGGACTCGGGAAGGTCTTTACGGGGAGGTTTGATTGGCCGACGGGACAGGGGTCGACCCACGGCGGGCTGGAGGTGCGTGGGCTCGTTCACTCCTGTACTGGGAGAACGGTTTACAGGCATGGAGGACAGCGAGTGCGGGATCTCTCCGGACGATCCGTGACCTTTCCCCATCCCTCCCATCCGAGCCGCAGAGGTCACGGGGAAGCCGAGAGTAGTGGGAGTGGTGGTGTCGGCTTTACGCTTCACGCCCTTCTTCTGCAGACACAGACATAAGCATCGCTTTTAGCGGCTGTAATAACTACATACTTCAAATGAACCTATCAGAAGCTGGACTCATCAGACGAGTGGCTGGTGCAGACTCGGAATATAGTGCACAAGTAGCATGAACAACATCTACGGTGTATTCAGGGTATATGCACACTTTTTACAGTCAAATTTATGGCTTTTTAAGACCCAAATCAAAATGATTACCTTACATTATGGGAGCGCAATATTGACAAAAATATGTCTTGATATTTTCAAAGTTGTGTTGATAATAATTAGATCATATTTTACTGATTGTGTTTGTGTACTGGTACCATGGCTGGTTTAGGCCTGTTGTGTAAGTATGTGTGAGTGAGTGTGTGTGTCTGTGTGTGTGTGTGTGTGTGTGTGTGTGTGTGTGTGTGTGTGTGTGTGTGTGTGTGTGTGAGTGTCTGAGTGTGTGAGTGTGTGAGTGAGTGTCTGTGTGTGTGAGAGAGTGTCTGTGTGTGTGTGTGTGTGTGTGTGTGTGAGTGTGTGTGAGTGTCTGAGTGTGTGAGTGTGTGTGTGTTAGTGTGTGTGTGTGAGAGAGAGTGAGTGAGTGAGTGTGTGAGTGTGAGAGAGTGAGTGAGTGAGTGTGTGTGTGAGTGTCTGAGTGTGTGTGTGTGTTAGTGTGTGTGTGTGTGTGTGTGTGTGAGTGAGTGAGTGAGTGAGTGAGTGAGTGAGTGAGTGAGTGAGTGAGTGAGTGAGTGTGTGTGTGTGTGTGTGTGTGTCTGTGTGTCTGTGTGTGTGTGTGTGTGTGTGTGTGTGTGTGTGTGTGAGTGTGTGTGAGTGTCTGAGTGTGTGAGTGTGTGAGTGTCTGTGTGTGTGTGTGTGTGTGTGTGTGTGTGTGTGAGTGTGTGTGAGTGTCTGAGTGTGTGAGTGTGTGAGTGTGTGTGTGAGTGTCTGTGTGTGTGAGAGAGTGTCTGTGTGTGTGAGAGAGTGTCTGTGTGTGTGTGTGTGTGTGTGTGTGTGTGTGTGTGTGTGTGTGTGTGTGTGAGTGTCTGAGTGTGTGAGTGTGTGTGTGTTAGTGTGTGTGTGTGAGAGAGTGAGTGAGTGAGTGTGTGAGTGTGTGTGTGTGAGAGAGTGAGTGAGTGTGTGTGTGTGTGTGTGTGTGTGAGTGTCTGAGTGTGTGTGTGTGTTAGTGTGTGTGTGAGTGAGAGAGTGAGAGAGTGAGAGAGTGAGTGAGTGAGTGAGTGAGTGAGTGAGTGAGTGAGTGAGTGAGTGAGTGTGTGTGTGTGTGTGTGTGTGTGTGTGTGTGTACCTTTGCCGTGGGTTGAGTGGGTGGAGGGGTCATCAGTGGTGTTGGAGGGCCGGTGTTGCTCAGCAGGGTTTGTGGAGGAGTGGAAAACCGTGAATCTGGTGTCTCGGGGGAGGAAGGAGAGTACGCCGACTGAGACACCGCTGGCACCTGGTGAGCCGTCAACACACTTCCTCCTCCTGATGGAAATAAAGTATCAGATGCAATTATTTAAAAGTTTTGCCAAAGTGACAGAAAGACTAAATTAACTGCTTAAAGTCCCCCTGTGGTCAATCATTTTATTTCTTAAAACTGCCTCATTTAGTATGCGCGGCTCTAAGAATATGCAAATGAGCCCCGCCTCCACTCACTCACTCCCTCAGAGATCCACTGGTTGACGATCACACGTTGATCTGATTGGTTACAAGGTCGTTTGTGACGTCAGAAACACCAGCGATTTCACAGCGTGTTTTTGAGACTGTCTTTGGTTCACTGCAATTTTAAGCAGAAAATACTCAGCAATGCTGTCGACTTATGAACTTACACATGCTTTAAGCTTATTAAAAACACCACATAGACATAAACAACATTAAAAAACTTGATTTTGACCACAGGGGGACTTTAAAATCTAAACGCGCTGTTCTTGGCAACGAATAAGCTACAAAAGTGACACTACAGATTATATGAGTGTGCAACTCACCTCTGCCTCTGCGACCTTTAATGGTTTTTGCTCCTCTACCTTTTGGAGTCGGAGGGAGAAACTCGATCTCATCCGGGGGCATTTGGGCAACTTTCTGTAAGAAGACCTTCTCCAGAGACTGTGCCATCAGCACTATGTCATCTGTGGGCTGAGAAACAATTCAGCGGCATCAGTTATAGATGGATAGATGGCAGAACCATGCAGGTATAAATAGTACGGAGCCCCTAAAGGGACAATCATAAAAATGTTGAATTATTTGGAAATGCTTTTGTGTGTGTTTGCGTTCCCCCGAGACACTTTGCTCTCACTTGCACACAAAAGTTTTGCGAACGAACGCAACTTTTTTTTTTGAGGGAATGCAAACATTTTGCGATGTAACGCAAAAAAAGTTTCCAAATAATTTCCCTTTAGTACATCAAACCGTTCATTTGTTTGGGGTTGGAAGGATGTTTTTGAAAAAACACCAATCACCATTTGATTAAAAATACATTAAAATTGTGAAATATTATTCCAATGTAAATCAGCAGTTTTCTATGTGAATATCTAGTAAAGTGTAATTTATTCCTGTGATCAAAGCTGTATTTTCAGCATCATTACTCCAGTCTTCAGTGTCACATGATCCTTCAGAAATCACTCTAATATGATGATCTGATGAACATTTATGATTATTTTCAGTGATGAACACAGTTGTGCTGTTTAAGATTTTAGTGGAAACAGCGATAAAAAAAAAAAATCAGGATTCTTTGATCAATAGAAAGTTATAAAAAAAAGCATTTTTTGAAATAGAATAATTGGAAATATTATACATTTCTGTCAATTTAATGCATCAAAAACTATGTTTATTTATCCTGAGCCCAACTTTTGAACGGTAGTGTAGATGGACGTATATCAATACATGCATGGTTCTGACAGCATTCATGCATGTCTAAAAAGTACAAACTCTTATTTTAAATTTGAAATGACGCATGTTCTTCATATGTCACCTATAACCATTTGAATCTGTCATATTTTATTTTAGTGCACTATGTGCTTAATAATACAGCAATTATCTGAATTATTATTTAATTATCTGACTGTCTCTGCGCTAGTCTTCAGGTAATGCCTAACAACTAGGGTTGGGTATAGTTTGTATTTTAACGATTCAGATTATTATCAAGTCTAATAAAGTGAAAAAAAAAAACGTAGATATTCACATTCAGTCTTATTGCAAAACATTTAATTGAACAACAAGTTAAAGTTAAAAAAACACTTACACAAGAAACGTTTACCTGTGGTTTAAAAATACCATAGAAAAACAACTAGCCGAAATAAACTGTTTTTAGATTTTCAGGTACAGAAACTAATAAAATGTAAAATAACACTGCACTTTATAAATAAAATACATTACAAATATAGATACAGAAGTTATTCAGTCAAGAACGAGTAACTTTTCTCTATCTCTTTTGTTGTTTGATTAGAGTTATTATAGAGACGCAGGAATATTAGGCTGCTGTCACTTTAAGAGCTGCACGGATCTAATATACTGATACACGTGTAGCAGTTTTCTGAACAGTTTAAAGTCATATCATAGTCATAGAGGAATCAATTTGAATCTTATAACAAGTATTCGATTCCTGATTGGAATCGATTTTCGATTCCCAACCCTACGAATGCATCCATTGCAACACACACACCTTATTGTAAATGTAGCAGTTAGTGAACATGGTATTGAAGTCCTGCAGACATTCGCCGGCGCTGCAATAGTAGTTATTCTCCAGCCGTTTCTTGATTGAGCCCATGTCCATCGGCTGTTTAATGATCTTATGGTAGTCCTGAAAGAAAAACAGGCATCAGTGATCATATCATCTGTGCATATGAATATGGGGAAGGTCAACGCTTGTAGACATGCTGTCAGACTTGGTAATATGAGCTGCCACAACAGTCACAACAGCCTGAAAGTGATCGAATACAACTTACAATAACACAGTCAAAACGAAAATTATTCAGACACCAGATATACTGTTTTTACTAGCGTGTGTAGGACACTATAGATCATATAAGTAAAGTAAACTGTGACATATTACACCCAAAAATTCTTCATACAGTGACTACCAGTTAAATTATAAAAATTTGGGAGCAAATATCAGACACTTTGAGCTGATCATGTTTTCTTCAGTGTTTTTCTGAAACTGCTGATGCTCTTTTACACACAGACTGAACAACATGAAGCATTGCTTGGTCACTGGTGGAGCTAAACTGGTATTATCTAATTGTGTAGTTAAATTTACCAGCTGACAGATATTCATCATAATTCATGTGTGAGTCTAACAGAAGGACGGACAAAAGCAGTGAAATATCAACTGAGTTCATAACTCTGAGTTCTGCTCATATTTAATACAATTTTCTGAACTATAGCGAATAAACTGATAATGTGAGAAATGTTGAAGGAGTCTGAATAAATTTAGGTTTGACTGTAAAGTCTCTTATGCTCACCCAGGCGGCATTTATTATTTAATCAAAAGTACGCTAAAACAGTAATATTGAATTTAAAATAAGTTTTAAAGATTACTGATTACAGACAACACTGAAATGCAAAGCACATGGTTTTAGAAAAAAACGAGAGTAAATCAATAATGACAGAATTGAGCACTTTTATGATGGATAGATGCACTTTTATGATGGACAGATGCACTTTTATGATGGACAGATGCACTTTTATGTGGATAGATGCACTTTTATGGTGGACAGATGCACTTTTATGATGGATGGATGCACTTTTATGGTGGATGGATGCACTTTTATCATGGATGGATGCACTTTTATGATGGACAGATGCACTTTTATGATGGACAGATGCACTTTTATGTGGATAGATGCACTTTTATGGTGGACAGATGCACTTTTATGATGGACGGATGCACTTTTATGGTGGATGGATGCACTTTTATCATGGATGGATGCACTTTTATGATGGATGGATGCACTTTTATGATGGATGGATGCACTTTTATGGTGGATGGATGCATTTATGGTGGATGGATGCACTTATGGTGGATGGATGCACTTTTATGATGGACGGATGCACTTTTATGGTGGATAGATGCACTTTTATGATGGATAGATGCACTTTTATGATGGATAGATGCACTTTTATGGTGGATAGATGCACTTTTATGGTGGATAGATGCACTTTTATGATGGATAGATGCACTTTTATGATGGATAGATGCACTTTTATGATGGATAGATGCACTTTTATGATGGATAGATGCACTTTTATGATGGATAGATGCACTTTTATCATGGATAGATGCACTTTTATGGTGGATAGATGCACTTTTATGATGGATAGATGCACTTTTATGATGGATAGATGCACTTTTATGATGGACAGATGCACTTTTATCATAGATAGATGCACTTTTATGATGGACAGATGTACTTTTATGATGGACAGATGTACTTTTATGTGGATACATGCACTATTATGATGGATAGATGCACTATTATGATGGACAGATGTACTTTTATGATGGATAGATGCAATTTTATGATGGATAGATGCACTTTTATCATGGATAGATGCACTTTTATCATGGATAGATGCACTTTTATCATGGATAGATGCACTTTTATGATGGATAGATGCACTTTTATGTGGATAGATGCACTTTTATGTGGATAGATGCACTTTTATGATGGACAGATGCACTTTTATGATGTGAGAAATGTTGAAGGAGTCTGAATAAATTTAGGTTTGACTGTAAAGTCTCTTATGCTCACCCAGGCGGCATTTATTATTTAATCATAAGTATGCTAAAACAGTAATATTGAATTTAAAATAAGTTTTAAAGATTACTGATTACAGACAACAATGAAATGCAAAGCACATGGTTTTAGAAAAAAACGAGAGTGAATCAATAATGACAGAATTGAGCACTTTTATGATGGACAGATGCACTTTTATGATGGACAGATGTACTTTTATGTGGATAGATGCACTTTTATGTGGATAGATGCACTTTTATGGTGGATAGATGCACTTTTATGATGGATAGATGCACTTTTATGATGGATAGATGCACTTTTATGGTGGATAGATGCACTATTATGATGGATAGATGCACTATTATGATGGATAGATGCACTTTTATGATGGATAGATGCAGTTTTATGATGGATGGATGCACTTTTATGGTGGATGGATGCATTTATGGTGGATGGATGCACTTATGGTGGATGGATGCACTTTTATGATGGACGGATGCACTTTTATGATGGATAGATGCACTTTTATGGTGGATAGAGGCACTTTTATGATGGATAGATGCACTTTTATGATGGATAGATGCACTTTTATGGTGGATAGATGCACTATTATGATGGATAGATGCACTATTATGATGGATAGATGCACTTTTATGATGGATGGATGCACTTTTATGGTGGATGGATGCACTTTTATGGTGGATGGATGCACTTTTATGATGGATAGATGCACTTTTATGATGGATAGATGCACTTTTATCATGGATAGATGCACTTTTATGATGGATGGATGCACTTTTATGGTGGATGGATGCAATTTTATGATGGATAGATGCACTTTTATGGTGGATGGATGCACTTTTATCATGGATGGATGCACTTTTATGGTGGATGGATGCACTTTTATGGTGGATGGATGCACTTTTATCATGGATGGATGCACTTTTATGATGGACAGATGCACTTTTATGGTGGATGGATGCATTTATGGTGGATGGATGCACTTATGGTGGATGGATGCACTTTTATGATGGACGGATGCACTTTTATGATGGATAGATGCACTTTTATGGTGGATAGATGCACTTTTATGATGGATAGATGCACTTTTATGGTGGATAGATGCACTTTTATGGTGGATAGATGCACTATTATGATGGATAGATGCACTATTATGATGGATAGATGCACTATTATGATGGATAGATGCACTTTTATGATGGATAGATGCACTTTTATGATGGATAGATGCACTTTTATCATGGATAGATGCACTTTTATCATGGATAGATGCACTTTTATGCACTTTTATGATGGATAGATGCACTTTTATGATGGATAGATGCACTTTTATGATGGATAGATGCACTTTTATGATGGATAGATGCACTTTTATGATGGACAGATGCACTTTTATGATGTGAGAAATGTTGAAGGAGTCTGAATAAATTTAGGTTTGACTGTAAAGTCTCTTATGCTCACCCAGGCGGCATTTATTATTTAATCAAAAGTATGCTAAAACAGTAATATTGAATTTAAAATAAGTTTTAAAGATTACTGATTACAGACAACAATGAAATGCAAAGCACATGGTTTTAGAAAAAAACGAGAGTGAATCAATAATGACAGAATTGAGCACTTTTATGATGGACAGATGCACTTTTATGTGGATAGATGCACTATTATGATGGATAGATGCACTATTATGATGGACAGATGTACTTTTATGATGGATAGATGCAATTTTATGATGGATAGATGCACTTTTATCATGGATAGATGCACTTTTATCATGGATAGATGCACTTTTATGATGGATAGATGCACTTTTATGATGGATAGATGCACTTTTATGTGGATAGATGCAGTTTTATGATGGACAGATGCACTTTTATGATGTGAGAAATGTTGAAGGAGTCTGAATAAATTTAGGTTTGACTGTAAAGTCTCTTATGCTCACCCAGGCGGCATTTATTATTTAATCAAAAGTATGCTAAAACAGTAATATTGAATTTAAAATAAGTTTTAAAGATTACTGATTACAGACAACAATGAAATGCAAAGCACATGGTTTTAGAAAAAAACGAGAGTGAATCAATAATGACAGAATTGAGCACTTTTATGATGGACAGATGCACTTTTATGATGGACAGATGTACTTTTATGTGGATAGATGCACTTTTATGTGGATAGATGCACTTTTATGATGGATAGATGCACTTTTATGATGGATAGATGCACTTTAATGATGGATAGATGCACTTTTATGATGGATAGATGCACTTTTATGGTGGATAGATGCACTATTATGATGGATAGATGCACTATTATGATGGATAGATGCACTTTTATGATGGATAGATGCACTTTTATGATGGATGGATGCACTTTTATGGTGGATGGATGCATTTATGGTGGATGGATGCACTTATGGTGGATGGATGCACTTTTATGATGGACGGATGCACTTTTATGATGGATAGATCTACTTTTATGGTGGATAGAGGCACTTTTATGATGGATAGATGCACTTTTATGGTGGATAGATGCACTTTTATGGTGGATAGATGCACTATTATGATGGATAGATGCACTATTATGATGGATAGATGCACTTTTATGATGGATAGATGCACTTTTATGATGGATGAATGCACTTTTATGGTGGATGGATGCACTTTTATGGTGGATGGATGCACTTTTATGATGGATAGATGCACTTTTATGATGGATAGATGCACTTTTATCATGGATAGATGCACTTTTATCATGGATAGATGCACTTTTATGATGGATGGATGCACTTTTATGGTGGATGGATGCACTTTTATGATGGATAGATGCACTTTTATGATGGATAGATGCACTTTTATGCACTTTTATGATGGATAGATGCACTTTTATGATGGATAGATGCACTTTTATGATGGATAGATGCACTTTTATGATGGATAGATGCACTTTTATGGTGGATAGATGCACTTTTATGATGGATAGATGCACTTTTATGATGGATAGATGCACTTTTATGATGGACAGATGCACTTTTATCATAGATAGATGCACTTTTATGATGGACAGATGTACTTTTATGATGGACAGATGTACTTTTATGTGGATAGATGCACTATTATGATGGATAGATGCACTATTATCATGGATAGATGCACTTTTATGATGGATAGATGCACTTTTATCCACTTTTATGATGGATAGATGCACTTTTATGATGGATAGATGCACTTTTATGTGGATAGATGCACTTTTATGATGGACAGATGCACTTTTATGATGTGAGAAATGTTGAAGGAGTCTGAATAAATTTAGGTTTGACTGTAAAGTCTCTTATGCTCACCCAGGCGGCATTTATTATTTAATCAAAAGTATGCTAAAACAGTAATATTGAATTTAAAATAAGTTTTAAAGATTACTGATTACAGACAACAATGAAATGCAAAGCACATGGTTTTAGAAAAAAACGAGAGTGAATCAATAATGACAGAATTGAGCACTTTTATGATGGACAGATGCACTTTTATGATGGACGGATGCACTTTTATGGTGGATGGATGCACTTTTATGATGGATAGATGCACTTTTATGATGGATAGATGCACTTTTATGATGGATGGATGCACTTTTATGGTGGATGGATGCATTTATGGTGGATGGATGCACTTATGGTGGACGGATGCACTTTTATGATGGACGGATGCACTTTTATGATGGACGGATGCACTTTTATGATGGACAGATGCACTTTTATGGTGGATAGATGCACTTTTATGATGGATAGATGCACTTTTATGATGGATAGATGCACTTTTATGATGGATAGATGCACTTTTATGGTGGATAGATGCACTATTATGATGGATAGATGCACTATTATGATGGATAGATGCACTTTTATGATGGATAGATGCACTTTTATGATGGATGGATGCACTTTTATGGTGGATGGATGCACTTTTATGATGGATAGATGCACTTTTATCATGGATAGATGCACTTTTATCATGGATAGATGCACTTTTATGATGGATGGATGCACTTTTATCATGGATAGATGCACTTTTATCATGGATAGATGCACTTTTATGATGGATAGATGCACTTTTATCATGGATAGATGCACTTTTATCATGGATAGATGCACTTTTATCATGGATAGATGCACTTTTATGCACTATTATGATGGATAGATGCACTATTATGATGGACAGATGTACTTTTATGATGGATAGATGCAATTTTATGATGGATAGATGCACTTTTATGATGGATAGATGCACTTTTATGATGGATAGATGCACTTTTATGATGGATAGATGCACTTTTATGATGGATAGATGCACTTTTATGATGGATAGATGCACTTTTATGATGGATAGATGCACTTTTATGATGGACAGATGCACTTTTATCATAGATAGATGCACTTTTATGATGGACAGATGTACTTTTATGATGGACAGATGTACTTTTATGTGGATAGATGCACTATTATGATGGATAGATGCACTTTTATAATGGACAGATGTACTTTTATGATGGATAGATGTACTTTTATGATGGACAGATGCACTTTTATGATGGACAGATGCACTTTTATGATGGACAGATGCACTTTTATGTGGATAGATGTACTTTTATGATGGATAGATGCACTTTTATGATGGATAGATGCACTTTTATCATAGATAGATGCACTTTTATGATGGATAGATGCACTTTTATGATGGATAGATGCACTTTTATGATGGACAGATGCACTTTTATAGACTTCAAAACAGAAACAGCCATTCACTCCCATTATAAGGCTTGGAAGAGCCAGGACATTTTTAATATAACTCGTCGATTATATTCGTCTGAAAGAAGAATGTCATATACACCTATGATGACTTGAGGGTGAGTAATTCATGGGGTAATTTTAATTTTTGTGTGAACTATCCCTTTAAGTGCTCACAGAAGAGATGACTTTCAATAATGACAGAATTCATATTTTTGGGTGATTTCGTCTCAGAAAGTGATTGTTCACTCACAGGTAAGCTGAGTCGAACGGCATCCACGGGTTCATGGAAAGGCCACGCGAAATGATGGCGCCACAACGCTTTGACCAGGACCTTGTGTAGGAACTGCAGCTGGTTGGTGGTGCGTCCCAGTCGGCCCGGGTCGTTCACCGAGGGCTGTTGGGGTGGAGGAGGACCGGCTGGAGGCGCGTGGGGCAGAGACGGGCTCTCGAAGCCCTCGTACAGCAGAGACGGTTTACGAATACGCTTTCCCGAACTCTGCTCCATCCCACTCATGACAGACAGACTCACTCCCACAGATCTGCTGACACACAAACACAAACACCAGCATTTAACCTTGGGTCTGAAGGATAAGGAGATACATATATTTATATGAAATAAATAATGCAATTATATACACAGTATTATATTGCATTTTGAACACTACACTGTTTAGTGAAAACTATAGCTACTATAACAATTCCCCATTAATATCTACATAATATACATTACATATACAAAAATACACACAAACACATAGGCCTACATAAACAAATATATGAAATAATGCAATTATATATACAGTATAAAATTGCATATTGAACACTGCATGGTTATATATATATATATATATATATATATATATATATATATATAAAATATTAGCGCTGTGAAATCAATTTATTGCATCCAAGTTAACATAAGTTTTGTTAACGTGTGTGTGTGTGTGTGTATACACAAACATGCATGCACACAAACACATACATATACAAACTTTTATGGTAGATGTATAATCAAGTTTAATCGATTTGACAGCACTAATGTACATACAGTAAATAAATATATATATATATATATATATATATATATATATATATATACACACATATTTTTTTTAGGTAATGGAGGTACTGGGTAAAATAGTGTTTATTATATTTAGAGTTTACTATTATATTTTCAACATTAAATGTAATGTATATGTATGTGTGTATCCTTCAGAAATCATTCTATTGTGATTATTTGCTGCTCAAGAAACATTACTATTATTTATCAATTTTGAAAACCGTTGTGCTGTATAATTTTTTTGTAGAAATCATGATATATATATACAACATTTTGTTAGATGTGATTATTCAATTTGACAGCACTAATGCACACACACAAATATATATATAATGTTGTATATATATATATATATATATATATATATATATATATATATCATGATTTCTACAAAAAAATTATATATATATATATATATATATATATATATATATATATATATATATATATATATATATATATACACACACACATACACACACACTTTTACTGGACAAAATGGCAATCGTTTTATTTCTAATGACTGCTTCCAGTTTCAATTTTCAGCAAATCGTTTACAAGCCATAAAAACTCGTGCAGTGGAGAGGGCCATTAAGAAGATATATGAAATAATTACAGACACATTAATTCAATAATCAATTCATCTCATGCAGGAAATGGTGGTGCATTAGCATCAGGACAAAACCAACTGTATAGAACAACATAAATACTGTACTGAAAGCGACTATATACAGTAAATGCCATTCAGTCTGTCCCGCCTATTCTCCGTATGTAAACAAGTGTTCACTGCATTCATGCTCTCCTTAAAAACACACAATAACAGCTCAAACATGATCCATTCATTCATTACACTGCACTTACATTATGTGTGTTTCAGTGAGTGTGGCCCTTTAAATGCTGAAGATGGCGGAGGGAAATGATGCAGTACAGACCCACAACACAGTGATGCTCGCTGCATGCTATTATTATAGAGGCTGGAACTCGTTTAAAAAGCCGTTTTAACATCCACTATGAAACACAAGAAAGAAAATGAACATGTAAACAAACGGTTCCTCCTTTTCTCCTCTTCCTTTGTGATTAAAGACACGCATAGGATTAGTTTATAGGCTCCGAAGGCACGCCAATACTACCTGTCAAGAGACGGGTTGATGGCTGCCTCCATTCGGATGGATCGCGATTGTTTTGCGTCGCGGAATCCTGCGTTTTCGCCCCCGTTTTATTGTTATTCAGCTCCTTATGCTCGAGCTTCCCCGCGCCGTCCAACTAGCAAATGGCGCCTTTCAATTTCCGCTCCTGGGTTTTTATATAACAACGCCCCTGACCAATCAGAATTCATCCCGCCTCAGAAGCTGGTTCCTTATTGGCTGAGTCTCACGCCGTTTCGGCGTTAGACACGCCCAGGGAGTTTATGTGTGACTCACGGTTACCATCTAGTGAGGATTTTAAGATTATGACAAAGAAACGATCCTAAACTTTCAATAATTAAACTAGATTAAAAAGTTCCTCGAGACAAACTTAAAATCCCTATTACTTATTTAGCATGTTAATACTTCTATAATGAACTGATGTAGATTAAATGTAGATGTAGATTTTTGTTTATATTTATAGTTTTTATATTAATATAGTTTATATTTATATATTTATATTTTATTATCATATTTGATCATATTTTAAAAATATATTAAATGATTAACTTTCAGGTTTTATAAGTACATATTTGCACTCCTAACCCTCAATTTCTAAATTATATGAAGCCTTTTTTAATAATAAATCATTATCAAACATTATTGGGCCTACGTAACAATCTTTTTTTTTTAATCAACATCAATTTTTTAAGAAAGTGAACAACTGATCTGTTAAGCATTAAATAAATAAAAAAATCACAAAATGACATTAATGACAGTTATAAATCAATATATGTTTATTTACAACATGAACATACATCAACCACAGGGGGAGAACTGCTTTGCATAACTCTCAAATCATTTATATAGCCAAGAAAAAGTTCAGAACAGAAAGAACCATTAGTGTATGGTTTGAGAGCTGGGAAAATGTTTAACAAGCGATTTACTAACCCTGGTTAACGGTATATGGGTGACTCTCCTGAAACATGTCAAGAACAGAACAGATCTTATCCAGAAATAAAAAGTAAATTATGTTTGGTTAACAGAAAGAAAAAGACAACAAAAAAAAAACGTTTTTCCAACATGGTTTTCGTGGCAATTCAATTATATATGGATATATTTACAGTAGTGTCCAAAAGTTATGTCTAGCCTAGGAATATTGATATCTTCAAAAAATTGTAAAAATGTGTAGCTGTACTTGGAGAAGTTGTTTTATTAGTGATAATAACGCAATGAAACATGACAAATTGTGCCGACATAATTTTTGGCCAGAAATCATGAACACATGCGAAAATGAGAGAGAGCCAATTAAATATTAATAACGGGTTATGTTTGCTTTTTCCTGTCAGCTTTTTGTGTTTCTATGTATTTTTTTACATAGTAAAATAAAAACTGTCGCTGTAGTTTGCCTTTTTGCCAAATAATTGTTTGCCTAATAATACATACCCAAACCAAGTTTATTGTTTTTGTTTAAAAATATAAAATATTTCATATTTTGATGGTTTCACTAAACTTGTAGGCTCATTAAAAACAAATTTCCCACTCAAACAAACATCACTTTTGCACACTACTGTATATATAACGGTATGTTATTATAATGGTTAGTCATTTACATTAAAAAAAACATTTAGTTTATCCTGATGTAAATTATGTAAACTCATTTTTAAAATACAATACACCTCTGCAATTTAACTATGCATTACAAAATGGAATGGAAATATAATACATATCCAATCCTCTTATGAACACTATGAAATACAATATGTGTGCAGTAGTTAGTTTTTGTGCTCATTATGCATTTTGTTTCAATTGGGAAAAATAAGTCACAATGTTAATGATTCTAAAATATGTGTTAAAAATAAGTTTTCTATATTTCCAAAATAATGGATTTGTGGGGAAAACCTGGACATATTTTAGTGAGATTCACCCATATCTTTTCTCGCGTTTTGTGATATTTACACCTAATTTAAAAACACTAGCAGAATTTACATAAATAAATGAACAGCTGAGAAATATGTGCTAATGGAGAAAAAAACTACGAAAGCGTGTCATCTGATTTGTGCTGACATCACATGATAGCTGATGTAGATGATCATTGGTGTGTGTTTGTGACGTGTTCTGCGTTGTTGCGCTGGATTGCAGTATTGTGTTGTTTGGCGAACTCTGCGTAGTATCCCTGTTTGGCCAGCAGTTGCTGATGGTTTCCCTCCTCGGCCACTTCTCCTTCTCGGAGGAAGACGATGTGATCCGCGTTCTCCACGCCGCTCGGGCTGTGTGTGATGAGCAGAACCGTGCAACTCTTCAGGTCATTCCTCAGAGCGCTGTACACCTGACCGAAGAAGAGGACGAGAAATATATCACAATGTTTCAATATCTCTGTATTTTTAACCCTCATCTTATCCCTCACGGGTCAAAAAGCCCTACAATTATACTTTTGTGATGTTGTTGTTGTCTAGGAAGCTTATTTTATTTCATTTTGATAATTTTTTTTCTATTTTTGAACGCATCTTTGGAGATCCTCTGTTATTGTTTATTGTATTTACCTTTAAATTACTAGATATGATCAATAAATAATAAATAAATAGTAATTTAAGCACATTCTTTCAACTTAATTTCATGCATAACCCTTTTAATTCAGCTCAAAATATCTTGCATTGGGTGTCTTTGCCGACCTCTTGTGGAAAAAAATTAATATGACATGATTTAGCATGACTCTTGCCACTAGATGGCCTTATATCTCTATATGGAGTAAATTAACTGTTCTGCTGGGTCCTAAAGCCATTTTTTCTACTGTGTGCATTCAGATACACATGTAGACATTATACAATTATTTTTTGGTGAAGTTTTAGCATTTTTAGTTTGAATTTTGAGCATTTTTAGGTTTTTCTATCTGTGTATTCTTATTATGGTAATGAGCTATGACGCGGTTCGGCGTCAACCAATGGGAGTGTAGAAGTGCTCCGTTTGAGAGTCTGTAAACTTTGGTTCGGACCACAGTAGTTCCCAAGCAAAATAGAGGAGAGTTTGATCATTTGAATTTGATAAGAAGGCGCGCAACACTATATATAGGCAAGATTTTCGCGCTAGAACGCTTGTTTTTCAGTGGGAATGCAAATTAGAATAGCACTTAACCATGAACACAAAAGCCACACCACACAAATGGCTTTTAATTGGTTTATTTCGTTAGCAAACATGTCACTATAATTGTTAAGTTCTTTCCATCAATCAATTTTCTGCAAAAATAAAGACCGACATGCTTGTTTGCTTTGCGGCCCCTTTAAATAAAGTTTTAAAAAAGACCAAACATTCGATCCACGTCAGATTTGTTACTTTTTTAAATTTCAACCACAAAACTCCTCGAATACATTCATTTTTTTTGTGTATTCTTGATTAAAGTGTGACAAAAGTCCTGGGGTCTTGGACCCCTCTGATGAATTCTCAAGTTTTAAACATTTTTAAAAGATGAGTTTCGGGTCAAAATGCCGCTCTTTCGTTAAAAATCGTGTGGATATCAAGGCACATGGGACTGCAGGTTCTCTTTTTTGTTTTATCTGTTTCCTTTTATTTTTGTTCTTCCTTTTATTTTGATAGATACCTTAAAGGAACACTCTAATTTTTTTGGAAATAGGCAAATGCTGGAAATAGGCAAAAATGAAAAATCGCAACTTTTCATTTTCCGGCGGTCTTAGTTCACGATGTAACTACAGAAGAGGCAAGTTTTAAATAGGAAAAATATCGAAACTCTTTGGCCATTTTTTTGAGAGAGATGCTAACGGTCTAATCAGATTCAATGATCTATGCTAAGCTATGCTAAAAGTGCTAGCGCCAGACCCGGAGATCGGCTGAGTGGATTTAAAAACGGTAAAGCTGTGTAACTCTAGAGGAGCTGGAAAATGAGCCTTTTTCCAAAAAAAACTGGAGTGTTCCTTTAATTATCTTTATTTCAACAGACACTTTCCACCTGGAAATCATCAATCTGACGTTATGTACATAGTTATTTTATTTTTATTATTATTATTTAGGTATGTGTATCTGTTTCTCTTGTTTTATATTTGTTATCAGTTATGTTTTCCACACTGAATTAAGTCAGTGAAAACTTGTCAGTGTTAATCCTGGTAACTTTGTTCGTTTATTTGTATAGCGCTTTTCACAATACACATAATTTCAAAGCAGCTTTGCACAAAATGCTCGAGTCCACATTACAATTTACAGTGATCTGTTATCAAAGCTGACTGTCTAAGTTATGTTTTTCAGAAATGTACATATACAAAATCACAGTTAGCTAAAAATGTATTGATTTAAACAATGTAATAATTTAATGCAGATACAATGAGCACATTGAAGTAATGAATACTTGTTTGTTAACAACTGTTTATGATATTTAGAAATCATAGCATAGAAAAGAATATAGCGTAAGAAAAGCACAACAAAGTATTGGTGAAAACCAGGTGGATTTAACCGTACCCTGTGTTCACTCTCAGTGTCCAGTGAGCTGGTGGCATCGTCCAGAACCAGAATCTGCGGTTTCTGAATCAAAGCTCTGGCGATGGCGATGCGCTGCTTCTGTCCTCCCGAAACCTGACCGCCCTTCTCTCCAGCGTCTGAGGAGCACCAAACAACACCTCTTACTTTCTAAACCAACTTTAGATCACATATTTATATATATATACACTACCGCTCAAAAGTTTGGGGTCGGTAAGATTTTTTATGTTTTTAAAAGAAGTCTCTTCTGCTCACCAAGGCTGCATTTATTTGATTAAAAATACAAAACAAACCCAGTAATATTGTTAAATATTATTTCAATGTAAATCAGCTGTTTTCTATGTGAATATATTTTAAAATGTAATTTATTCCTGTGATCAAAGCTGTATTTTCAGCATCATTACTCCAGTCTTCAGTGTCACATGATCCTTCAGAAATCAGGAGAATATGATGATCTGATGCTCAAGAAACATTTATGATTATCACAGTTGTCAACAGTTGTGCTGCTTCATATTTTTGTGCAAACAGTGATTCATTTTTTTCAGGATTCTTTGAAAGTTCAAGAGAAAAGCATTTCATTAAAAAATAAATATTTTGCATTATTATAAATGTCTTTACTGTCACTTTATATCAATTTCATGCATCCTTTCCGAAGTATTAATTTCTTTAAAAAAAAAAAAAAAAAAAAAAATTGACCCAAACTTTTGAACGGTAGTGTATATATACAGTGTTGTGCTTGAACGCGTTCATTGAACGACAGTTCATGAACTCGTTCATATTTGGGCGAACATGAACTGAACGTACAGTATTACTGCCTGATGAACGTTCCTGTGAACTCGTTCATTCTGGTGTCTGTGAACGGCAGCAGCACTTTCAGTTTCACTTCGTTCACTAGGGTGCCAGATTTATATAGAGCCTTCCAGGCGGAAACCCGGCTAACACACACACACCTTAATATGTAGCGGAAAAACACCCAATCTGGCAACACCAGCCACCAGCGTCGCAGCCTTTTTTACAGCCTGGTCGCAACGGCGCATGCGTAATTAAAACAAAAAGTATCAAGGAGGCGTCGTATGATCATTTAAACGAGTTTTATGACAAGGTCGGTGAGGATGGGAAAAATCGTACATTTCTGTGCAAACTTTGCCCGCCGATAAAATAATTGCCTTCTGTGGTTCTATATGGGCTGTGGTGGCAATCATTCCGAAAAATAATAGCTCGCAGCAACATATGGAAAAAAGAACTATGAACTAGTTCAAAATTTTAAAGTATGAACTATGAACTGAACTAGTTCATTTTAAAATTAGTGAACTGAACTTTGAACTAGTTCATGTAGAAAGTGAACTTTCCCAACACTGTATATATATATACACATACAGTAGTCAACATTTGAAGTGGATCAAAAACGTTAGACAAGTCAAGAACGGGTATTGTTCAAAATTCATGTATAACTTTGATGAGAGTTTTTGATCCACTTCAAATGTTGACTGCGGTATATATATATATATATATGTGTTTACTATAAGTACTATTAAAGAGGTCCAATTGTGCTTTTTTACATGTTCATCTTTCTTTAGTGTGTAATGTTGCTGATTGAGCATGAAAAAACTCGGCAAAGCTCCAGTTATTCTCTATATCAGTGTCAGTGTTTCTGAACTCCATGGTAGTCTTGAGTTTCTTCCGGGAACACGTCACAATATTCCTCATTATAATAATTAATTCGCAGAATAAAGGGGCGGGGCCTGGTTGAGTTAGTTAGTAGTGTGTTAAACTGGCGGTTATGGAAAGGGGCGGGACATTTCCCAAACACACTTGAAGCGCTCGACCAATCACAACACACTGATCCAGCCGACCAATCAGAGCACAGTGTGCTTTTCAGAAGGAGGGGCTTCATAGAGACAGGAAGTAAACTGAAAATAAACACGTTAATTCTGACAATCGAAGTGCAGTTATGAAAATACGTTCAAGACCCATCTGGCTAACGAGTGATGTGGATGTTGTCACATGACTACATTTTGGTTCGTTTCATCAACTGATTCGGACCAGAGCAATCAGTGTGGTGTGAAAAGGAACCAAAACGCCTGAAAAATGCTACAAAGTATAATTTTTCTCCCTTGGTCCGGACCAAATGAAACGAACTTCAGATATGAAAGCACCCTAAGACTCACCCGTGTCATATCCTTTAGGTAAACTAGAAATGAATTCATCCGCATTGGCCAGCTTGGCAGCAGCGCGTACTTCTGCATCCGAGGCGTTTTCTTTGCCATATTTGATGTTTTCCAGCACAGAGCGAGCAAACAGAACTGGCTCCTGCGACACCACACTAATCTGACACGGTGGAGTTAAACAAGGTCAGCAAACAAAGAAACACAGACGCTTTTATTTAAATTCACTTACATTCAGCTATTAGTATACAGCAAATAATAGGATTACCTTCTCATGCAGATATTTGTCCGCGTAGCTCAGCAATGGCTTCTGGTCCAATAAAATCTCCCCATTTTGAGGCTGGTAAAATCTCTCCAGCAAATTCACAATAGTGGTTTTTCCCGAACCCGACGGACCCACTAGAGCCGTGATGTGGCCCGGCTTCAGCTCCAGAGAAACACTCTAGAAGCAACAACACCGTTGTCAGTAGTGCAAAACCAGATATCCAGTCCATGAAAAATTGACGTCTTCATCCTTTATTCACATATTATTAAAGATTTTGTAAGCATATTGCGTAGTTATGCTCAGGCAGGGTTTAGTCAGTCAAATTTAAGACTTTTTAAGACCTTTTTAAGACCATTATGATTTAAATTTATGACCTACACGAATTACGAAAAATAACTTCCTTTCAAAAGTCTTTTTTTATTAATTGACTTTCATTAAAAGTAACGAGTTTCATTATTTAAAGGTTCCATTTTCTTAAGAGTAACAAACTGAAGGCTCCCTTTTCCTAAGTATCAATAACACAGGAACAACACTTAACAATTATCACGATAATATATCAGTCAATATCGATCATTATCACAATGAATGTCAAATAACTTTCCTAACTGAAAGTTGTAGAAACCAGAGCGTTAATTGTGGGTTTAAACTACTCTTTATCGTCAGAAAACACTTGCCAAACAGGAGAACATTTCACAAATCTGAGGCAGAACATTCAAACATTTGTCATTTTTCCTTAACAAAATAAATATCTTTATTGGAAAATTAATTTCTTAGTTTCTGCATGTGCTAATGAGGGATATTGTTTCAAGTCTTGAAACAGGTTTGTGCTGCCTGCACGTATCTTCATGAAATGTTTGAAAAACAGTAGTATTAGCCTAAATACATTACTGTAACTATATTCCATTCCATTATATTCCATTTAATACATTGTCTACATTAATAATATAATACAATTCAATATGTATATCCCACATTTCATGGTGCATTTAATATAGGCTAACGTTACAGTAAATCCGTGGTAAATGATGGGAGTTTGTAGCCGGAAAAGCGGTTCAAATGAGTTCCGCTTTTGGCGCATAAACATTATCGAAGTCTTGATATCGTTTTATCGAGAAAAAATTATATTGCGATAATAAATGAATGAGCATATCAATTTAAGACGTGGCTAAATGTAATTTATGACTTTGTATGGAAAATCCGGACGTTTTTATAACCTAAAATTTGTATTATTAAATTTAAGACATTTTATGACTTTTTATGACTCCGCGGAAACCCTCTATGCTTCTGTTTGTGATTATAACACAATAAAATATGTCAAATTGTGCGACATAATTTTAAGGCCAGAAATTATGAACACATGCAACATCAAGAGAGGACCAAAGAAAATATTCATAACTTATTATGTTGTAGTCAATGTCAGCTTTTTGTATTTCTATGCAGTTTTTTGTAGCTGTAGTTTGCCTTTTTTGCCAAATAATTTTGTCAGATAAATACCTTAACCAAGATAAAAAATTTTGTTCTTCCTTCATATTTAAAATATATCATATTTTCTGAACTTGTAGGATCATTGAAAACAAACATCCCCCCCGAACATCGCTTTTGTATGAAAGCTTTGTTTCCGCCACGGAAAAAAAACTATTTAAAAGATAATTGCGACTTTATATCTCACAGTTCTGACTTTATATCTCATAATGATTATTTTTTTTCTCATAATTCTGACTATATCTCATAATTCTGACATTTTTTCTCATAATTCTGATTTTTTTTTCTCATAATTCTGAAAATGTCTTCTCATAATTCTGACTTTATAACTCGCAATTGTGAGTTTATATCATGCAATTCTGATGGGAAAAAAGAATCAGAATTGTGAGATAAAAAGTCAAAATTAACTTTTTATTTTTATTCAGTAGCGGAAACAAGCTTCCATAATTTTACTTTGCTATTAATTAATTTTACCATAATTTGTCACAATTTTTTCAGTGCATTACAGTAATTAAAGCATTCAAATGTGCTTCATTGTCAAACAGAGTGAGCAAAACATAATTCTGTGAAATATAATAGGAGCTTTGTCAATGCACACCTTCAGCACATCTGTGTCCGGTCGCTTCGGATAAGCAAAGGTGATATTTCTGAAGCACACGTGTCCGTTTAGAGTTGGAGGAGCGAGAGATCCGTCTGGAGGAACATCAGGCTTTCGGTCCACATACTCGAAGATCTTCTCTGAAGCACCGACCGCCTTCTTGACATGCGGCCAGTAGGACATCAGGACCTGTGACACAAGCGCCAGGGATTTCAAGGCACAAACTGGACTAGAAGAAAAAAACAGTGGTGGTTTCTCATGAAAGGTCAATGCTAGGCTGTTATGAGGGGATTCTGGTGCTCTTGAAGTTTACAATCACTGGAATGGTACCAAACTTTGAAAAGGTTTTGGCACTTGCTATGTGAAAAAAAAAAAAAAAAAAAAAAATCATGGACATGATTCAAACAGGTTAAATGGTCCTGACAATAATGTGCTCCTCGCAGTCAAAAATGAGCGCATTGGAAATGAATGGGAGACGAATCTCCTCTAGTGGAAGCGTTTGGTACTGCAGCCGAACTGAAAGCTCATTTTTTATGAGATATCAACCTTAAATATGAACACAACTTGTTCAGATATATGGCTTTCATTTTCTCACAGTTTTAGAGCAAAACATGTTTTTGAAAATATATATTTCATATAAAAATTGTAAAAAATAAATGTAAAATTCTGTAACTTTTTTTAAGTTCATTTTTTAAAACGTTTTTCACTTCAGCAATAATCTGCCAAGTGTCGTCTTTAAAAAGAGATCAAACTTAAATCTATGCTCACTTAAACCTGAATTGGAAATTTCATTTTCAAAAAGTGAATAAATTAATTAAATAATACATACATGAGAAATACAGCGTAAATATAATTTAGTGCCATAAAATCCACTACAAATACAAAAAATTAAATAAAAAACCTTATCAAACTACAATATTGTACATTCATTTAAATAATTTTTTTTTTGGTCATTTTTGAGGAGCACCAGAGGGTTAAAGGTGCTTAAATAGTGATGCCTGCTTTGGCATGATGCCTGCGGTCACACAGACGGGGTTACCTCCACAGCTGATGTGAACTGAAGCTCATACAGCACAAAGGACACCAGATCCCCGCTACTGACATCACTTCCTGTCACAAGCCGTCCTCCATAGTACAGTATACTGACTTTCAAAGCCAGACTGGACATCTGAAAAATGCACATTTGATTTCAAACTCTGACTTTGGGATGCATTTGAAATCGCTCTAATATTCAAAGCAGTGTTTGTTCCAGAACGCACATGTGACCCTGGATGACAACACCAGTCACGAGTCGCACGGGTATATTTGTGGCAATAGCCAACAATACATAGTATGGGTCAAAATTATTGTTTTTTATTTTATGCCAAAAATCATTAGGATATTCAGTAAAGATCATGTTCCATGAAGATATTTTGTCAATTTCCTACCGTAAAAATATAAAAAATGAATTATTGTGAGTGAATGCGGCACAATCGCGAACATAAATGCACTACTTTAAAGACTATTTTTTTCAATGTTTAGATTTTTTTGCACCCTCAGATTCCAGATTTTCAAATAGTTGCATCTCGTCCAAATATTGTCCTCTCCTAACAAACCATACATCAATGGAAAGCTTATTTATTCAGTTTCATTTGATGTATAAGTCATTAAAAAAAAAAATTACCCTTGTGACTGGTTTTGTGGTCCAGGGTCACATGCAGGTGAAACTAAAAAAATCAGAATATCGTGCAAAAGTTGTAATTTTGATTGACATGAAATCAATAAAAAAAAAGGATTTTAAAAACAGAAATGTCGGCCCTCTGAAAAGTATAATCATGCATATGTATATAGTTATATACTAAATATATTAGTTTCACCTTTTAATTTGAATGAGTGAAATGCACGATATTCAAATTTTTCGAGTTTCACGTGTATGTTCAAAATGAATACTGTGCACAGAATGCATAGATGTGCATTATATCAAGAAAACTCACACTGTTGGTCCACGTTGAGGCAGCGTAAGCGGCGGCTTCCACTTTGTTCAGGGCGTACGTGCCTTCTAAACACTTCTTGTACCTCTCGATCTCTCCGTCCTCGTTAGCAAAGCTCCGGACCGTCTTCATGGACGAGAACGTTTCCGTCGCAACATTGTTGGCTTTCGCGAGAGATTCTTGCACTTGTGCAGAAAGTTTCTGAGGGGGAAACAATATCCCACATCAACACAAATGCACTTTAGAACTTGATAAAAACACCATATGTGTAATTGGAAACATATGCATATCTTTCTGAAGAATCCCAACATTTGGAAAACGCTGCTTGATTTTATTTCTGTCTGATCTTAAAGTCATTGTGACATTTTTAACATTTATTTGCATGATAGAAGTCTAAAGGCAAAATAGGCAAAACCATTGATTTTTCATGAACTGGTCGATTTTGAGATTCTGGGCTTTTGATTGTATGACTTTCAGACTAATGCGAAGAAAACATCCAGAATAATAAATGCCTATTTCATTACACTATCTATTTTTTACAGAGTCAATGAGATACTATTATAGTTTTTATTAAAATACTGATTCAGCTTTTTTTATAGTTTTTAAGTAATTTTGTTGTGTGTTTTACTTTTTTAATATATATATATATATATGTCTATATCGTTTTTTATTATTCTTTTAATACAAGTTAAACTAGAATATAATGCAAAATGTTGAAGCTGAAATAAAATACATTTAAGTTCTTTATTTTAGATTTTATTTTCAAATTTAGGTTTTAGTTTCAAATTTAGTTTTAGGTAACTAAAATTACCCTGGTTCGTGTATCATTTGTCTGATTCATTTAACATTTTACTCCTTAAAAACTTGCTGTTGATAGTATTTTCTGATTTATAGGGTGATAAAAACTTTATCCAATGTTCAAATTTCTGTTTTGTAAATGCATGCAAATAAGGGCATGTTTAATTAGATTAGATAATGCAACTTTTGCATATTTAAACCTAACGTTTTTAAATATGTTAAATATGAGGGAAGAACAAAACACTAACTTAGTTTAAAAAAATAAAACTACAGCTAGAGGTTTTATTTTACCATGCAAAAAAATAAAAAAAGCATAAAAAAACAGGAAAAAGTCACTTTGACATCCGTTAATACTATTTCATTGGCTCTCTCGTTTTTGCACGTGTTCATAATTTCAATGCATTTTTATCACAAATAAAACAATTGACTCCAAGCACAACTACCCAATATGCTTACAAAATAATAATAATATTTGAATAAAGGCAATTTTTTCTCACCCAGGACGTCACTTTTGACCACTGCTGTATGACTCATATATGATCAAATTAATAAATCAATGTTACCTGGTAGAACTGGCCGGAAAATTCTGGGATGATCCAGATGATGGGGAGGCCGAGAGCGGTGAAGATGGACAGTCTGGCGGAGAGCAACATCATGGAGCCGAAGAGGAAGATAACGCGTATGAAATACCACATGAGCAGACTCAACTTCTCACTCAGAGACTCACTCATGGTGTTGGTGTCGGTGGTGATGCGAGACACCATGTCACCTGAACAGGAAACCGGTAAAAGTCCTTTAAATTCGTCACATCTCTATTGAATTTTGATGTTAAATGTCTTTGACTGTGGTCAAATGAATGGAAAAACTGACACTTCAAATCAATATTTCAAACAGAAGATATCTAAACGTTGACAAAACGTTATCCTTAAGAATGTGTATGTATATATTCAAATCCACAACCTAATAAAAGTAAGTAATTATGTCTAAAGCATCTATATTTAGTGGTTACAGCATGGCATTACAGATATTTTTCTTTTTTTACACCCACGACATGACACTAACCTGTCTTCAAAAAACTGGATTGTCTCTATTTTTACATGAACACAGCTTTAATTGAAAAATACAAAACAACATGTTGCACATATACAGCAGATTACTGCTTGATTCAACAGATAATACGTTCCATATAAAGACAAAGAGGGAATTTGAAATGAATGATCATATAGATGAGATTATGAAAATTATGCATGTAGATCTGCCTTTTACTCCCTTGTATTTTTAGCTTGAATACCCCAAGATTTTTGTAGTCAAAACCAGAGATATATTCTGCATGTCCTCCTACTATGTGCATGAAAAACCTTAACAATTAATAGGATGAAGCCACACCCACTAAAAATGAGTCAATGGAGAGAAAATTTTTAAATATATTTATAGAATGCAACATATGACCAACTGAAACGGGTCACTATTAAAAGATGGACACCTATTAGTATTAGTATATACATTGAGGCATTGAGGGTGAACTGATTGGTGTGAAAACTTTTAATTATTCCCTGTTGTATTAAAAAAAAAATTATCTCATTTTACTATACAGGTCCTTCTCAAAAAATTAGCATATTGTGATGAAGTTCATTATTTTCCATAATGTAATGATAAAAAGTAAACTTTCATATGTTTTAGATTCATTGCACACCAACTGAGATATTTCAGGTGTTTTATTGTTTTAATACTGATGATTTTGGCATACAGCTCATGAAAACCCCAAAATTCTGTCTCAAAAAATTAGCATATCATGAAAAGGTTCTCTAAACAAGCTATAAACCTAATCATCTGAATCAACTAATTAACTCTAAACACCTGCAAAAGATTCCTGAGGCTTTTAAAAACTCCCAGCCTGTTTCATTACTCAAAACCGCAATCAAGGGTAAGACTGCCGACCTGACTGCTGTCCAGAAGGCCATCATTGACACCCTCAAGCAAGAGGGTGAGACACAGAAAGACATTTCTGAACAAATAGGCTGTTCCCAGAGTGCTGTATCAAGGCACCTCAGTGGGAAGTCTGTGGGAAGGAAAAAGTGTGGCAAAAAACGCTGCACAACGAGAAGAGGTGACCGGACCCTGAGGAAGATTGTGGAGAAGGACCGATTCCAGAGCTTGGGGGACCTGCGGAAGCAGTGGACTGAGTCTGGAGTAGAAACATCCAGAGCCACCGTGCACAGGCGTGTGCAGGAACTGGGCTACAGGTGCCGCATTCCCCAGGTCAAGCCACTTTTGAACCAGAAACAGCGGCAGAAGCGCCTGACCTGGGCTACAGAGAAGCAGCACTGGACTGTTGCTCAGTGGTTGCATGTCATTCGGAAATCAAGGTGCCAGAGTCTGGAGGAAGACTGGGGAGAAGGAACTGCCAAAATGCCTGAAGTCCAGTGTCAAGTACCCACAGTCAGTGATGGTCTGGGGTGCCATGTCAGCTGCTGGTGTTGGTCCACTGTGTTTTATCAAGGGCAGGGTCAATGCAGCTCGCTATCAGGAGATTTTGGAGCACTTCATGCTTCCACCTGCTGAAAAGCTTTATGGAGATGAAGATCATTTTTCAGCACGACCTGGCTCCTGCTCACAGTGCCAAAACCACTGGTAAATGGTTCACTGACCATGGTATTACTGTGCTCAATGGCCTGCCAACTCTCCTGACCTGAACCCCATAGAGAATCTGTGGGATATTGTGAAGAGAAAGTTGAGAGACGCAAGACCCAACACTCTGGATGAGCTGAAGGCCGCTCTCGAAGCATCCTGGGCCTCCAGAACACCTCAGCAGTGCCACAGGCTGATTGCCTCCATGCCACGCCACATTGAAGCAGTCATTTCTGCTAAAGGATTCCCGACCAAGTATTGAGTGCATAACTGAACATAATTATTTGAAGGTTGACTTTTTTTGTATTAAAAACACCTTCTTTTATTGGTCGGACGAAATATGCTAATTTTTTGAGACAGGAATTTGGGGTTTTCATGAGCTGAATGCCAAAATCATCAGTATTAAAACAACAAAAGACCTGAAATATTTCAGTTGGAGTGCAATGAATCTAAAATATATGAAAGTTTAATTTTTATCATTACATTATGGAAAATAATGAACTAATATGCTAATTTTTTTAGAAGGACCTTTATAGTGTTTAATGCATTTTCTTTTTCTTTTTTTCGATTTTATTTGGGCCACCATGGTTGTCAAGGAATGTTTAGTTTTTGTTGTAATTTGTTCAAATGTATAAAAATAAAGTAAAAAAAAAAATACAAAATAAAAGTGACAGCATGAGTTGAAATGATCAAGACAGAATCAGCAGCAACACTCATATATATGATACAGTTACAAAAATAGCACTAATGCACTTTGTTTGCAGGTTTACCTGTGGAAGCTTTATCGAAGAACGCGATATCTTGTTTCAGCACCGACTGGAAGACGAGCGCCTGGATGGACGTGTGTATTCGGCTCATGGTGATGTTGTAGATGAGGTCACACACAAACTCACACACGGCGCTGCAGAAAACAGATGTGCTTTTATCTTTAATGCATTTAAGGTGTTGTTTACCTTCAAAGCCTACTGCAAAAGTTTGGGGTCGGTGACGTCTTTTAAATGCTTCTGCTCCCCAAGGCTGCACTTATTTGATCAAAAATACAGTAAAATTCTGAAATATTATTATAATGTAAATCAGCTGTTTTCTATGTGAATATCAAGTAAAATGTAATTTATTCCTGTGATCAAAGCTGTATTTCAGCATCATTACTCCAGTCTTCAGTGTCACATGATCCTTCAGAAATCAGGAGAATATGATGATCTGATGCTCAAGAAACATTTATGATTATTCTTCATATTTTGATTTTTTTATGACATATTTATTGTAAAAATGTCAAAAACACAACAAAATTACTTAAAAACTAACTAGAATTACAAAAAAAGCTGATTCAATATATTAATAAAATTATAATAGTATCTCATTGACTTTATTTACAAAATAAATGCTGTTTTTTTTACAGTTTAATGTGTCCTTGCTGAGTAAAAGTCTCACTAAACCCAAACTTTTGAACAGAAGTGTAGAAGATTGTCTTTGTGGTCTCACCTCATAATGGTCATCAGGGTCATGACAGTGATAGCATGGTTAAAGGCCTCGGGTTCATCATCATTCATGATCCAGTCTGTCATTTTACCGGTGTAATGAGGAATCGCCATTTCACCTGTGCGACAATATGCATGTAAATATGCATGTAAATATGCATGTTCATGTGTATATCTTCTAATTTGCTAACAGACAAAAAGAAACAAGCTTTATCATCATTGACCCAAAATATTCTGCAATCTCTACATCTAGAAGAATCAATAAGTTGCTGAAAAGTCTGTGTTTGCAAACTTGGTATGATTTTGTGTGCTGAACAATTATCAGAGCAAACTTGACCAAAGTGAAACTAAAAGTGATATGCGATCACATTTAACTTTTTCATTTGACAGACTATATAAGTTTTAAATTACACTGTAGGCTAGATTTCAAGGTAATTATTTACAGAACATAAAGCCATAACCGGAAAAGGAGCCAGATAGATTAATAACACAATATTTACTGAAATTGTAATAAGTCAAATAAAATTTAAATAAATAAATAAAAGGGCATTATGTATTCTCTAGGCAATGGGTCTAAAGATACTTAAAAATAGAAAATAAATAATAATAAAAAATATAAAAAATTATTAAAATTAAAAATAATAAAACATTTAATGATTTAAATAAACAAATAATACATCTAACAATACAGTAATGTAGTAATAGCAACAAAGTATTTTACAAATAATATTTTAATTTTATATTATATCAATTGCACAAGGATGATCATATTTAGGGATTATTTTTATTTGTGATAATAACGCTATGAAACATGCCGAATTGTGTGGAGATAATTTTTTACCAGAAATTATTAACACATGCAAAAACAAGAGAGAACCAATGAAATATTATGAATACAATGAAATATATCAGCTTTTTGTTTTTCTATGCATTTTTTTAACATGATCAAATAAAACCTGTAGCTTTAGTTTGCCTTTTTTGCCAGATAAATATCTTAACAAAGTTTAGTGTTTTGCTCTTCCCTCAATATATAAAATATTTTCCTCATATTTTTGATGGTTTAATTGAACTTACAGGGACAAATATCACTTTTAATCTTTATTATATATATATTCTGGTCAAAAGTTTGGAAACATTAATTTTTGTTATGTTTCTGAAAGAAGTCTCTTATGCTCATCAAGGCTGCATTTATTTGATCTAAAAAAACAGGAGAAAATCCCAGAAAAAAACAGTAATATTGAAATGTAACAATTTAAAATAGTGGATTTCTATTTTAATATACTTATAACCTTTGATACTATTTTTCAGGATTCTGAGTAAAAAAAAAAACAGCATTTATTTAAAATATTTTCCTCATATTTTGATGGTTTAATTGAACTTACAGGGTCATTAAAAACAAATATCACTTTTGGCCACTACTGTATGTATGACACAACACATAATCACATTTTTACCTAACGAAGATATAATCACAAAGAAGAAGACGGCTGCAAAGCGTCCACTGAAAGGCTTCATGTATCCCAGCAGCCTTTGCAGCGACGCCTTGCCCCTCTGCTCTGTTTTCTGCTTTTCGGTTGTTGGAAGGAGAGTGAGTACATGGCGCTTCCACAGCAACAGAGACAAAGCCAACACCAAATACCCCTGCAGAAGCTGGAATATAATCAGATTTAATAATTAATTTAATTTAATAATACACAGATAATACACACACCTGACATTTCAAATACTCTTCTAGATTAATTTAACCCTCTGGTGTTGCTCAATCATGTTCGACTGAAATATTCTTATTTTTTTATTTTTTATATTCGCTACTTCATCGGAATGATGCGAAACTCTGTGATTTGATTAGAAAAAACACCAAATATATATATATATATATATAAACTGGTGTGATTGTAAGACAAAGCAAGTTTTTGCAAATGCAAAAAAAAACACACACACTATTATACACACACAAATGAACTGGTGTGGCTGTAACGATTGAGCCAGAATGCTCAAATAAGAGTCTGAAATCAGATCGCACCCAGGTTGATTAAGCTCTGATAAAGAAGTCGTTTTTAATTCGCTACATCTTTATTGAATTTAGATGTTAAATGTCTTGACTATAGTAAAATTAATGGAAATACTGACACTTAAAATCAATATTTCAGAGAGAACATATCTAAACCTTGGCAAAAAAAAAAGTTATCTTAGAATTGTGAGATATAAACTCGCAATTGTGGGGGAAAAAATGAGTTTATTTCTCACAAATCTGAATTTGAACTGCAATTGCAAGAAATAAACTCAAACTTTTTTTTTGGTGTTTAAAGTCAGAATTGCGTGATATAAAGGCGCAATTTTTTTTTAATGTTTTATTCTGTGGTGTAAACAAGCTTCCATACTAATCTGCCTTTAAAAAAACTGAATTTTAAAGGCATTGTCTCTATTTTAACATGAAAACTAATTTTAGCTGGAAAATAACATTATTAAAGAACCGCTATAAAGCCAAAACAATCTCTGTTACCTTAAATGATATGTTTACCTCTGTAAAGCTGCTTTGAAACAATCTACATTGTTAAAAGCGCTATATAAATGAAGATGACTTGACTTTAATACAATTAAAATAAAGATTTATAAAATTATTTTCAATTGAAAAAAAAAAATTGGTCACAATTTCATTCGTAACATAAAACTCTCTCAAAATACAAAAGAAAAAAAGATTATCCAACAAAAATATATTGCATTGATTTGACTGAACATAAAAAAAGTTACATTTCAGGTGTTCAGTCACTTTTTACCACGAACAACACAAAGCGTGACTCCCGTTACCAAACGGGTTAAATGGCACATCTTACCCCTTGCCAGGTGTGCCAACCCCACAGCAGCTCCACAGTAGACCTGCCACAAGCCCAGAGGAGCGAGATATACACGGGATAGAGCAGGCCGTGAACCACAGCCGTCTGAACGCCCTCGAGTCCTCTCATCCACGCCGGGCTGCCGGAGTAGGAGAAGGACACGAAGAGGAGGAGAGCGGTCCGGGCCAGTCCACCGGCCCACAGCGTGATGAACACGTTACTGATGAAGGACGGGGACAGCTGGACGGCACCGATGCACATCACTGTGAACACGTCCACACACAGGGCCAACAGGGCGAACAGAGGAGCGGCCATCTTATCCTTCATCTCCAGCACTGCCAAACTAATATTAGGATCAAATACACTTTGCATTGACAAACAACCAGAGTTCTACATGCAATAAACATGTAGTTATCATGTTACAACCATGTTGTTGGGGGGGGCAAAAAAGACTAAAACCAGCTTGGCCAGTCTGGAAGCCTAAACTGGTTTTAGCTGTTTATTATCATGTTTATTATCATGTGCAAAGTAAAAGAATGGTATATTTCATTCAATGTGGGTAAATCAGTTTCACTTTCACTCTAAAATTAGTTTTCATTTAAGTTCAATGAGATTTGCTTACGTGATAGCGCGTTCAATCACTACGTAATTTGTATGCAAGTCAAAGTTCGCAGATAATTACTTAAACATATGTTTAAAGATTTCCCAGCAGTGCATTCATTCAATAAAAAGAAAGAAGGAAATACTACGTACCTGGTGAATACCTATTGAAACCCTCAAGATATCTCAAGAATCGATGTGTTTTTAGTGTCGCCGTCACATTTATTTAATATATTATCGTTTTAAATAAGTTACTAAACAAGAGAGATAAGAATGCTGTGCGTGAGAGCTCATGCAATGTCCGAATCTGAAACCGAAAGTGCGAACTAACTGCAAGGAAACCCCCATCATCTGGGATTATATAATGAATATTAATTACGCACCGTGACGTTAGCCAAATAACCCAACCTTATTGGCTCAAAGTCAGAAGTTGGTGGGCATCAGCTGGCCAATCACTGAGGGCTTGTCTCATAAATATGCATAATGTTGCATGTCTCTTAAAGTGACTCACTCTTGCGTCGTTGTTTTAAGCGCTATTATTATGTTATTGGCGTCTTTTCGATGTTTTGTGTGTCGTTCGCTCTCGCGTCATGAGCGTCGCGTTTTAAGACGCAGTCTTAAAGCGCGCCTCGGAACCCCTGCATTCTCTTCCTGAACGTGATTGCGTCTCAAGTTACGTCACACGCCCTAATTAATAAACATGAGTATTTAATGTTATCCGCATCTCTGCTCATAAATGGGGGATCGTGCAGATAAACGCCACAATTTACATTAGCTGCTATTTTTCCAACATAATCCCAAAAAATTAAATACAAAATTAGTGGGTTTAATAATATCTATTATTAAAATCCAGTAAAAACATTAATGATGTAAAATATTTGTATAATTTAAAATAGCTGTTTCTATTTTAATATATTTTAAAATGTAATTTATTCCTGTGATCAAAGCTGAATGTTCAGCATCATTACTCCAGTCTTCAGTGTCACATGATCCTTCAGAAATCACTCTAATAGGATGATTTGGTGCTCAAGAAACATTTGTGATTATTATATCAATGTTGAAAACAGTTGTGCAGTTTCATAATTTTTTTTAGGTGGAAATCATAATTATTTGATGAATAGAAAGCATTTATTTAAAATCACTTTTGATCAATTTAATGCATCCTTTCAAGGGACGTGCAGAGAGTTTATAGGGGCAGGGGCTCAAATATATACATAAATATATAAAAATATATATGTATATATACTGGTCAAAAGTTTGGAAACATTAATTGTTGTTATGTTTCTGAAAGAAGTCTCTTATGCTCATCAAGGCTGCATTTATTTGATCTAAAAAACAGAAAAACAGTAATATTGAAATGTTACTACAATTTAAAATAGTGGATTTCTATTTTAATATACTTATAACCTTTGATACTATTTTTCAGGATTCTGAGTAAAAAATAAAAGAAAAAAAGAACAGTATTTATTTAAATCTTTTGTACCAATAAACACTATCGTTCAAAAGTTTGGGGTCTGTAATTTTCTTTCTTTCTTTTTTTTTGTTGTTGTTGTTGATAATATACAATGTTGTTTCACCATAAATGCGTTTAATTAAATACTACTATTTTTCACAGTCATCTTTTTACTTTAAGACCAGGGTAAAGCAAGGAAAACTACATGGTTCAATATGTTACCACTTGCTTGAGCAACTTAATATATAATCTATATAGAAGTAATGCATTGAATAATAATTTGTTTAAATTGTGTTTAAACGTGAATAAGTCTATTAAAGAGTGTATATGTGTACAAAGAGAATCGCACTGGTGACAACTTTTTAAAAATAAAAGTTGCTGATAACTTTTGGATTTGAAATACAAATTACAAATACAACCCCGCACACGCACCGCACACGTACCGCACACGCCCCGCACACGCACCGCACACGTACCGCACACGCCCGGCACACGCACCGCACACGCACACGCACCGCACCGCACACGCACACGCACCGCACACGCCCCGCACACGCACCGCAAACGCCCCGCACACGCACCGCACACGCCCCGCAGATGCCCCGCACACGTACCGCACACGCACCGCACACGCACCGCACACGCACCGCACACGCCCCGCAGATGCCCCGCACACGTACCGCACACGCACCGCACACGCCCCGCAGATGCCCCGCACACGTACCGCACACGCACCGCACACGCACCGCACACGCACCGCACACGCACCGCACACGCCCCGCACACGCCCCGCACACGGCCCGCACACGGCCCGCACACGGCCCGCACACGCACCGCACACGCCCCGCACACGCACCGCACACGCCCAGCACACGCCCCGCACACGCCCCGCACACGCACCGCACACGCACCGCACACGCACCGCACACGCCCAGCACACGCCCCGCACACGCACCGCACACGCACACGCCACGCACACGCCACGCACACGCACCGCACACGCACCGCACACGCACCCCACACGCACCGCACACGCACCGCACACGCCCCGCACGCGCACACGCACCGCACACGCACCGCACACGCACCGCACACGCCCCGCACACGCTACGGACACGCCCCACACACGCAACGCACACGCCCCGCACACGCCCCGCACGCGCCCCGCTCACGCACCGCACACGCACCGCACACGCACAGCACACGCACCGCAAACGCACCGCAAACGCACCGCACACGCACCGCACACGCACAGCACACGCACCACACACGCACCGCACACGCACCGCACACGCACAGCACACGCACCGCACTCGCACCACACAGGCACCGCACAGGCCCCGCACACGCCCCGCACACGCACCGCACACGCACCGCACACACACACACCTCACACACAGCACACACACCGCACACACACCGCACACACCCCGCACACACCCCGCACACACACCGCACACACAACGCACACACCCCGCACACAAACCGCACACACACCGCACACACACCTCACACACAGCACACACACACACACCTGAAACAC
>CM060631.1:1722500-1727500 GCA_030578275.1 Meda fulgida | reverse complement strand
GATGTTCTGTTATATGATTGTATAGTACCTGATTGTCACGCCCTTTTCTTCAGTAATCAGTGGTGTTTCCCACACTGACGGATGTGTGTCCCCACAGGTCAGTGTTATTCCTCCAGCTGGATAACAGAGCCTGCTCCCGTCTTCCCCACACCTGTTTCCAGTACGCCGTCGAGGCCGCACAGTTCCTGCGGGCCGTCCTGGCCCTGAAACACACCCCGTTTCCCATGATCCCCGAGATCCAGGCGGCTGTGATCAGTGTGCGGGGAGTGGACGAGGAAATAGGAGCCAGAGACGAGCTGAAACTGCCCAAAGACGAACGCAACAGTATGTTTTTTTTTTTTTCGTACCTTGCAGCAACATAAGCATGTATTCAGACACTTTTAAGTCCCCATGCATTAAGTTTTTTTAATATTTATTTTCATTTTAAAGTCCCCCTGTAGTCAATAATTGTACCCCTTAAAATCATCTTTGATCACCAAAATGACACATTAAGATGTCTTCATGCCTTAAAGCTGAAGTCCGTAACTTTTTGGGGTTACATCACAGATAACAAATTCTATTTTTACAAATAATCTACCATTGGTGAGGCAAAAACTATTTCGGGCTTATTTTGAATTGATAAATGTGGTTGAATTAATGCAAGCCATTTGCCTGCATATTCAATTGAGCAGTGTGTGATTTTACTTTTGCTGATTGACAATCAGCACAATTTTTTTTTTTTTTTTACAATATCAAACATTTCTTGATATGCCGCGCTTGTGCGTAACTATACTGTTATTACGTATTATTAGCCTAAACAATCAATCAGGTAATCTGGCTTTCATAACTCAGTGCCTAGCCTCTGTAAGACATCACCGCACGTCAATGGAGAACTACAGGTAGCCCTAATACACATTCAATCTTGTCACGCAATGCTGATGTTGTTAACATTAACAATTTGAGAACAAAGTATAATTTGCACGGTTTGACGCGATATGATAAGCGATCGTTAGATTTAATCAGCGTGATTTACTGCAATGCTTTTTTCCTCTTAGTTGGTCAGAACAAAAGTGGATGTTACTTACTTGTTCAGATGACATTTTTCCAGTGAAAATTCTTATGTTGGTCATACTTTCAAAAAGTATCTGTGATTCTGAATGCCAGTATCCACACCGGCGGTGACTGACAGCACATTCGCCTCAAAACACCGTGTTCATCCGAGCCGAGGCACGACCCACATACAGTTAATAATTCCGCGAATAACTCCAATTGCAGATTTCGAACAGAGATGGCTACAAAGAAGGAAAAAAGCTACGGACTGCAGCTTTAAAATATCTTGAATGTAACTCGACACCTTTGCCTCATTTACTAACGTGGTTCAATGAATATGCAAATGAGCCCCGCCTCCACTCACTCACTCACTCACTCAGAGATCCACTGGTTGACGAGCACACGTTGATCTGATTGGTTACAAGGTCGTTTGTGACGTCAGAAACACCAGCGATTTCACACCGTGTTTTTGAGACTGTCTTTGGTTCACTGCAGTTTTAAGCAGAAAATACTCAGTAATGCTGTCGACTTATGAACTTACACATGTGTGTCTTAAAGCACATTAAAAACACCACATAGACATATAAACAACATTAAAAACTTGATTATCACCGCAGGGCGACTTTAAAACATTTTATAGAAATTTTTTAGCATAAACGGTTCTAGTCCAGAACCCGTTAGTTCTTTAATTGGTTACACTTTACTGTTCCGTCATTAATAAATAACTACACATGAACAAATGAGTAACAAATGCGTAACAAACTATCAACTATTAACTAACAATAAACTCTGATTATTAAATTAGTAAGCAATAGCGCTCAGTTGAATGTGCTAGTTCACTATTAGCTAATCAGTAACTACTATTTTTTTCATATACCTCCCAGAGAACGACTATATACAGGTTCATAATTAACATGAATAATGCATAATTTATAATATAAGGTAACGGTAACCCACTAATGACACTGACTAGTTACTACATCCTTCTAAAGGAACTACTAATTATTTAGATCAGTATCTAAAGTGAAAATAATGATAACTCACCTTTTTGTATATAGTTTTTTTCTTTTCCTTTCTTTTCTCTTTTTATTTATTGTGTTTTTGTCTACATGCAATCACAAAAAGATCAACATGTATGTGAGGCAATACTTAATACTAATCTTCTTTTGTTCTCGGACCAAATGTTATGTTTGGAAAAGTGCATAATTAATAAGCATAATTCACAATTAATTTCTGTTTTTGAGTCATTATGCAAGTGTGTCTTTCGCAGATAAATGTCAGAAAAATGTGCGTCCAATGCAAATGTGCAAGATCTTTATAATAATACAAAAATAAAGTTATTTACAAAATCTTACAAAAAACTCAAAAGTTTACAATGACTTCAGTAATTACTAGGGATTTCTCATTATCTTCTTTTTTTATAGTAATTCCTTCCGATGGTTTTGGTTCAGCTCAAAAAATAAAGGTATTCCAAGGCACTCGAATAATGTTGAAAAAGTTAAAAAGCCTTTATTTCATCATGGCTTTATCTATTTAAAACGGGTGATAGTACACACCTACACTTACAAGCCGTCATCGGCGTGGGAGTAACACACAATCTCGAGTTCATTTTGAGCAGCATTAGTTAGTCATAAAAGAAAAGAAAGTTCAGAGAATACGTAGAGAACATGTCTCACACAATAGAAAGTTAAATCAAACACAATATAATAAATAGGTATAGGAGAGAAAAAAATGAATATTGATATGCAATTCAACAATATCATAGATGTTAATTCGTTACTCATTTGTTCCTGTGCAGTTATTCGTTAATGACGGAACAGTATTCTAAAGTATTATGTTATTATCGAGGTGTTTTTCTTGTATTCATCTACGGCTAAATCTCATGCTTCAGGTCTTGGAGCCTCTGCCTGGATGTGGCCAGTGGTCGGCGTGTCGGCTGGACTCGGTGTGGCTCTCGTCCTGATTATCCCGGCAGTGCTCCTGTGGTTAAAGGTGACATTTTAAGCCCCTTTTCACAAGATGTAATACAAATCTATGGCGTCCCCAGAAAGTGTCTGTGAAATTTCAGCTCAAAATCCCCCCAGATCATTTATTATAGCTTGTCAAATTTGCCCTTTTAGTGTGTGAGCGTGTGTGTCCCTTTAAATGCTAATGAGCTGTTGCTCCGCCTCCGTTCAGAAGAGGGCGGAGTCTTCACACAAACTCAGGCAATAACAAAACAGGCCGAAACACACACACACACACACCCCGATCTCACTCATCCAGAATAACCAGTAGCTAGTGCAGCCTTACGGAGACTCAGAGCTTCACTTTTACACGTTTCTGAATGTTAGTGGAGACATTTGTGTAGTTGTTGTGGAGTTACACTGATCATCTCATCCTCATGTTGAGCTTCTACACAAGTGTGCACAGTTCCTGAGGTGTTTATAAGACAGCGCTGACATGTTCTGGTCAATAGTGTTCAGTGCTCGTCTGTGCTCAATCACACATACACACACACACACACACACAGACACACACACACACACACACACACACACACACACACACACACACACACACACACACACACACACACACACCAGCTTCAGGACAGAACTAACCATGACCCATCACACACACACACACACACACACACACACACCAGCTTCAGGACAGAACTAACCCTGACCCATCACTCACACACACACACACACACACACACACACACACACACACACACACACACCAGCTTCAGGACAAAACTAACCCTGACCCATCACACAAACACACACACACACACACACACCAGCTTCAGGACAGAACTAACCCTGACCCATCACACACACACACACACACACACACACACACACACACACACACACACACACACAAACACTACAGCTTCAGGACAGAACTAACCCTGACCCACCACACACACACACACACACACAAACACACAACACACACACACACACACACACACATACACACACACACACACACACACACACACCAGCTTCAGGACAGAACTAACCCTGACCCATCACACACACACACACACACACACACACACACACACCAGCTTCAGGCTCTGCTGGATCTTCTGCCAGTGCGCTACAACTGGTTATACTGGTGGCGCTTGTCGTGTGTGTAAACGTGCAGATTAAGGGCCGTAATATTATAATAAGATCCTCTTCATACGGCAGAAGGAGAGCCAAATCTGACCGGCTTATTTTATAACATGCTCTCAGAGAAAGACTCACCAGAACAAACTTACTGGGTTTCACTTTTCATGTTTTCTGGGTTGGTAGAAGCACCGGGGACACGATTTTAGCACTTATTGCTATAATATAATATTATATTATCAGCAGATTATAGCAATATACCAGATTTTCATTATATGTCCCTTTTTAAAATTTACAAATCATCATCCTGCAAAAGTTTTCACCCCTTCATCTCTTAAAGCATCATGTTTCCTTGAGCATCAGTGAATGTTTGCATAGTTGTGTACGAGTCGCATCTTAAATCATAAAGTCAATCATTTGGAAAGTTGATTGTCCAAGCCAAGTCCAAGTTCAAGCAAGTGTCAAGACATTGCACTCGGTCGGGACCCGATAGCACTTAAACACGCAAAAAGTCATATTTACATGATATGTCCCCTTTAAAGAGGAGACGCCAGCGGAGAGAAGGAGACAAGCCAGTTCGTCACAGATCCATCGTGACCGACAGCAAAACCTGGACTCGATCGGAGGAGAACAGAAGCAGATCAGGACGAGATAAAGGCAGAAATGAGGTGAAGAAAAACAAGAAAGGAAAGGAGTCAGGAAAGAGACGCAAGGAGCCGCTCGGCGAGGATGCGATCCGAATGCGGTGAGTGTGTTTGAAGAGTTTCACACTGTGAGTGAGAGAGGAAAAGGCCCTGATGGAGAGGAACCGTGTGTGTGTGTGTGTGTGTGTGTGTGTGTGTGTGTGTTATGCTGATTTTAGAC
>CM060631.1:1672500-1712500 GCA_030578275.1 Meda fulgida | reverse complement strand
TGTGTTTCTGTGTATCAGTGCTGTTGTCCAGTTGGCATTTTCACTCCAAAATGGCGGCCGCGCTGAGTTTCGCCTCTCGTCTTCTACACTCTTTGGAATAAATCAAGTCCCCCCAACAATATTAATGGAATAAAAGCCAATCTTTTCCTATAGGGTGAAACGGCTTTGTTTCTCTCGGCTCTCCACGGTTGCTATGACACCGCACGATTCCTGCTGCTCAACGGGGCCAATCAGGATCTGTGTGACGGCAAAGGGCGTCGGCCACTGGATGTGGCTCGAGAGGGATTACATCATCAGGTCCTCGAGCTCCTATTGGCCCACCGAGTTCACAGGGCCCCGCTGCCTCTGGATCCCTCCACTGAGCTGCTGTGGGACGATCGCACGTACGCCTTCTCTCCGTGGGTCGCGGCGCCTCCATGTCTGCCCGGGAGAAGTGCCTCGTTCTCAGGGGTCATAGGTCACAGGGGGATGTCAACACCACCACCCATGTAAGTTGCGACAATTCCTTTCAATTGCATATGTGAGGAATAATGTACATCCATCCGGTCATTATCTCAGAATAACACACACACACACACACACACACACACAAACCTGAAGGGGGTTATTCTGAGATCACACACACACACACCTGAGGGGGGTTATTCTGAGATCACACACACACACACCTGAGGGGGGTTATGCTGAGATCACACACACACACACCTGAGGGGGGTTATTCTGAGATCACACACACACACACCTGAGGGGGGTTATTCTGAGATCACACACACACACACACACACACACAAACCTGAAGGGGGTTATTCTGAGATCACACACACACACACCTGAGGGGGGTTATTCTGAGATCACACACACACACACCTGAGGGGGGTTATTCTGAGATCACACACACACACACCTGAGGGGGGTTATTCTGAGATCACACACACACACACACACACACACACACACAAACCTGAAGGGGGTTATTCTGAGATCACACACACACACACACACACACACAAACCTGAAGGGGGTTATTCTGAGATTACACACACACACACCTGAGGGGGGTTATTCTGAGATCACACACACACACACACACACACACACACACACACACACACACACACACACACACACACACACACACACACACCTGAAGGGGTTTATTCTGAGATAACAACCGTCTGGATGTACATTATCATGTACTTATTACACGGATACTTGCCACATAAATAAATAATTAGACACAAAATATTGATCCGAGTTGAAATATGTTATTCGGTCTTTAAACGCAAAGCTTCGCGGAGAGAGCAGTTTCAGCGGCGAGATCAAACTAGACGGACATTTAAGAGATACAGCATACAGTCATAACACTTATTACACAGCATTTCACCACATAAATCATTATGGAGATTAGAGATATTGATTTCAGATTAAACTGTTTTAAAATCGTTCCTGTTTAATCTTATAATACAACAGTTACAAAACAATAGTCACAAAATGGCAGCCGCGTTTGTATGAAACAAGAGCGAGCGAGTACATGATACTGGATGGCATAATTAAATAACTGTACACAAAATATTAATTTGACTGAGTTTTAAAATTTTATTAGCTCACCAAACCGTTCAGAAAACCCGTTCCTAGCGAACTTATAGCGCTGCTGACTTCAGTGACCCGGATGAGCCGTGTTTCTGTTATCTGGGAATAACACACCGTTACATGCTGCGATTGACCAATCAGAATCAAGTATTCCACAGAGCCGTGTAATAAGCATTTTTATGTTCTCATGGTTGGCGAGTTCTCATGTTTCGTTCTCAACAGTGATTGGCAGATGGGCTCCTCCCCCCAGAACTGGCGTCCAGCCCCCAACCAATCAGCAACAGCATTGGTCAGCCCCAGGATTCTTGGCCGCCCATCTCGGCCTATCAGTACTCTCCAGGAAGTGACATCAGAGGCGGAGGACGAGGAGAGGGAGATGTTACAGGATGTTACTCGGGCAGTAACACCTCACTTCCTGTCTCCACAACCAGCGCCTCGACAGCGCTCGTTCTCCTGTACCCAACATGCACTGAACCGCCGCTCCAGTGGCAACCAATCAGAGCCGCCCGTAGCTGTGCCAGCCAATGAGCACGTCGAAATCGTGATCGTGCCCCACCCGAGAGAAGCAGCCAGCCAATCAGAGAGCAAAACCACAGGGAACGCCCTCGGCTCAACCCAGACGGACTCTGAGAGGGACAATATAAGGAACTGCATCTCCAAAATCCACAGCGAGAGGGTCAATAATGAGTCCGGCATCTTCATCCACAGCAGCATGTGAGACATGACGTGTGCAAAATGTACATAACTGTTGTTTACGATACGTCACATCATTTCACAGATTATAAAATAATCTGCGTATGTAAAATTATTGGCCGAATCTCAGGAAAACCCCCAAAAGCAATTGAAATATGTATAAAGAAAATAAAGCCTATTTAGAACTATTAAGATTTTTTTTTTTATTAAGATTTAATTGACATTATTTTCAGGAGAATAAGGCACATTTTCTTCCACATGACTGTAATATTTTTGTGTGTAATTTAGGATTTACTTTGCTGTAATAAAATATATTGCTTGAGTGTCATTAAAATAATATAATCATAATTGTGTGTTATGTAAATCTTAGTAATACACTTTCTTATTTCTTTTGATTCAATGTTAAAATGTTTGCAGATTTTTTACAGAATATTTCCTTTTTTTAATACATCGGTTCCGGTTTAAAAAAGATCACCAACTAATGTTGTCCTCAAAGAAAGTATTACACCAAAAAAAAGGAATGGTAAATATATTTAAAATGAGATGAAGACAATGGTGTTGTTGGTCATCAAATTATCTTTCATGCTTTTGTGAGACGCTACTTTCATAAAATCCAACACCACTAAAATCGTCCAATCAAACAACATTTCACTGTAATTTATTCGATTTCTAAAGTAAACTAGGTTGCAAGTGCCATAATATGTAAACTAAGTAAACATTTTTCAGTGGCATGATCTTTGTCTAAATCAGTCTTATATACTGTATTATATTTATTATATATACATCAACAAGGGATGCATTAAATTGATCAAGTAACATGTTTTCAACATTGATAATAATCATAAATGTTTCTTGAGCATCAAATGATTTCTGAAGGATCATGTGACACTGAAGACTGGAGTAATGATGCTGAAATACAGCTTTGATCACAGGAATAAATTACACTTTACTAGATATTCACATAGAAAACAGATATTTTAAATTGTAATAATATTTCACAATTTTTACTGTATTTTTGATCAAATAAATGCAGCTTTATTGAGCAGAAGAGAGTTTTTTGACTGGTAGTGTGTGTATGTATATGAATAGACAAGGTTTTAAATGTTCACGCATCACTAAGTAAAAATGCAAATACTCCGATAAAGGTGAAACTGATATTTTCTTAGAAAAACAATCTTTAGCTGTCAGTGATGAATGTGTACACAGACAGTCTTTATTGTAAAAGAGGTAGAGAATACAGGTGTTTCACTGTACAGAGAAAGACAGCACTGTTGATATACTCATTCAAACGGTAAATAAAGACAGCAAACGCACCTCATTCATATAATTGATACATACACAAACCCAGTAAAAAAGAGAAACACACACACACACACACACACACACAAAAACAACAATCTTTGGATTTTTCTCTATTGCCCCCTTCACCCAAGCCAATACTATCTGAGCTTTGAATAAACAATATAGAGCAGTGATAATAATAATAATAATAATAATATAGCTATAATGAAAGCGGTCTTAATGCAGGTTAAAAAGTTCCCCTTTCAACACCCAAACATTGCAGTAACAAATAGTGGAAGTTGTGATGTAGTGGAAATGTTAAAATAAAAATAAAAGCCATGATCTCATCCAGCTCTCGTGTCTCTTACAAACACACTCATTCATCCAAACGGCCTTATTCATGAAACAAAAGCTGAATATATATATATATATATATATATATATATATATATATATATATATATATATATATATATATATATATATATATATATATATATATATATACATACAGGTGAAACTCGAAAAATGAGAATATCGTGCAAAATTTCATGTATTTCAGTAATTCAAATTTAAAGGTGAAACTAATATATTTAGTATATATAACTATATACATTATACTTTTCAGAGGGCCGACATTTCTGTATTTAAAATCTTTTTTTTTTAATTGATTTCATGTAATATTCAAATTTTCTGAGATTTTGAATTTGGGGTTTTCATAAGCTGTCAGCCATAATCATCAAAATTATAACTTTTGCACGATATTCAAATTTTTCGAGTGTCTAATATATATATATATATATATATACACACACACACACACACACACAAACACATATACAGTGGTGTGCAAAAGTGATGTCCGAAGTAGATATTTGACTGTACGAGTTGCTTAAACATCAAAATACGATTTAAATATTTTAAATATGAGGGGAGAACGAAGACTTAAACTTGGTTAATGTTTTTATCTGAGAAAATGATTTTGCAACAAAGGCCCAGGTTTTATTTTACAATGCAAAAAAAAAAAAAAAATGCATTGAAAAACAAAAAGCAGACATTGACTACAACATAATCAGTTATTAATATTTCGTTGTTTTTGCACTTGGTCATAATTTCTTTGTACGACAGCCTGGACAAAAATGATGTCAGCACAATTTTTCATGATTCATTGCGTTATCATCACAATGAAACAACCGACTCCAAGCACAACTACACAATATGCTGACAAATCTTGAACACATTTTTTATAATATTTAAATAAAGGTGAAGATGTCAATTGTTCTAGTCCGGACATCATTTAGGCCACTACTGTGTGTGTGTGTGTATGTATATATATATATATAAATGTGTGGTTTTGAGAGCGTTTAGGACATAGAAATTCACTCTGCTCATGTTTTATGAACGAGGCTCATTCTTCTGTAAATTATTGCATTGAATGGAACACAACAATTTCCATAAGAATAGTTGTATGATGATCTACACTGAAAAGCTCTGCTTGTGTTTCATGAATGAGGCTCCTCCAATAATGTGAAGTCCAATAAAAATCAAAGTAAAAAAGAGTAAAACTGCCGCTGTGGAGTGAGCGGCTCCTCAGTCAGAGTTGTCGGAGTGATCGCTCGCGGGTGAAGCTGCGGACGGCGGCGTGTTCGGCTCCTGCCAGTTCCCGTTAGTCTGGAGAAACAGCAAACAACCAGCGTCATCCTCGCCTCTGAACACAGCTCTCTCACACACACACGCACACACACACACGCGATCACAGGCCTATTCACAGAGAGCGGGAATAGGGCTGCACGATATTGAAGAAAATGCGATAACTCATTAAATAATGCGATATTCGATATGCTTAAAGTGTGTAAAATCAACTTAAATTATCTTTCAAATATCTTTAAAATTATATAACGCGTTTCACATGCTTTTTGTGCCAATAAAACATTCCTACAGCTTCTGAAAGTGAACATCAGTGTTTTACTGAAGCATAAGAATCGTTATTTTAACATCAGTGGGTTCAGCTGATCCTACATTAGGTTTAACAGAAACTGAATAATCACATGTAAAAATAAAACACTGCTTAGTTTTCACAGAGTGATTTAAATATATACTGATTCTTTTTAAAGCTACAATCGTTATTCAGCCAAGAGCAGCGAGTGATTTTCTGTCTTTTGTTCAGTTATTGCAAGCCGTTGCGATATGCATATCGCGATATATACATTTGCGATATCCCGATAATTTCGATATATTGTGCAGCCCTAGCGTGAACAGTGAAACGCTTGAGAAACAGTCAGGCGTGGTTATTATCAAGGATCCAGCTGAAGTAATGTTCAGATCGACGTGAAGCATCATGGGATGCACAGCACTTTTTTGGTCTGGTTCTCAAAAGAGCACTTAATTAAACCGCTTACATTAACTTAAATTAAACAGCCGGAGACATTATCACATTACGTTGCATTTACCTCAGGAAAGCCATTTAACCAGAGCATGTTAGTTGGACTTTTTTTTTTTTTTAAATCAACAAAATTGCTGTATTTGACTAAATATGATAACTTTATTAGCCTACTTATATTTGTATACCTATATCATTAAAATATTCTAACGTTGTTATTATAAAAAACGCATATTTAATTGGAGATGTTGCTTTTAACCTCTAATAATAATACCAGCTGACGGCTCTGTATGTTTACAGAATTAGGTGAGATTTTTTTTGTTGAGAAAAATTAACAAAACACATTAACGTATCTACTGTACCTAATACTTATCCAAAGGAAACCATATTGAATCAAGATCAGAATCAAATCACAAGAATTGAAATTGTGAAATTTGTGTAAAGCGATAATAAAAACAGTAGCATACCAGTTATTGTACCATGTAAACAGTGTGTTGTCACTAAACTTAATAAAATTCTGTTTAGTTACCAAATGTTTTGACAATAACAATACACTTTTTTTTACATCCCCCAATCTCAATCCACCCATGTTATGTTATGTTATGTTCTGTTACATTTTCACTGTTTACAAAGACTTGCATCTTGTCTTTTTGGCCTGATTGTCCCTGATTGCCCTTTAACCCCAAACGGGAAATCCAGATCAAATCCCAGAAGGGAAAATCAAAACAAAATTAAAACTTGTTTTGAACAATTTCTTTGTCATTTGCAGATTGATTTAAATCGTAAATCGTTTTTTTTTTGTGTGTGTGTGAAAAAAACGTAAAAAAAAAAAAAAAAGTAGGCCGTATATTTAGGCATGACATCACACATCCTGTGACGTGACTATTTTGCGGATCGCACATCGTGATATTGATGCTAAACGCTTTATCGTGCTGCCCTAATCATGGCATAAAAAGCATTCGTGTCCCAAAAAATGTTGGTTCTCAAAAGCACTTCACTCCACGTTTTCTGGTGCGCATCGTTCATTTTTACAGTGATGTGCACCCCTACATATAATCACACAATATTCATATTTTGGTGTTCTTTGCAGATTTTTTCATGGTTTCTGAACAAAGCCTTTGCCTGAACACACTGGAATCTGTTTTATATGGACATACATGTATTGATTTCACTGCAGAACTCATAATGTATATGCAATTATTTCTTCTTTTGATAAATAAATTACATATTGCACAACATTAATAAAAAACATAATTAAATATTATTGGGCAGCCAAGTAATTGCCAGATTTCTTTCTGATATTTACTATAAGTACGTTTATTATTTTTATTCCTAATACTAGACCATTATTACACGAGTGAAACATGTAAAATCAGATAATATAATAAAAAAGAATTTAATTTAAACATACACACAACTTTACTTATTAATAATATATCATTATAGATATATTCCTATTATACACACTTATTTAAAAGTAAAAAAATTATCACATATTAAATTTACATGAAATAATATTAATAATAATAAATTATATTTAAACATTTATACAGCGCTTTATTATTTTTATTACTACTAATAGACCACTACTATTCAGTGTTATTTTAGCTTAATTTAGTGTTTAGTGCTTAATGTTCATTTTAGTTCAATTTTTAGTCAATTCACTGTGTGCTTTTGCCATTTTATTAATTAAAAAATATTGCTATTTAGGTTTAACTAATATTTACATTTCATTTTAGCTTTATTTCACTAAACAGAAATGTTTTTTTATAGTTTTAGTTAACAATAATAACCCTGCTATGTTATCATTATACCAAGATATATTCCTATTTCACACTTATTAAAGCGAGTGAAATCTGCATGATCAGATCATTATTTACATTTCATTTATGTTTAAAAGCATTTCTCTGGATACTTTCTGAAAGAGGTTGTATTTTGTATTCAAGACCAAATATGTGACCCTGGACCACAAAAAATTGGTCTTATGGGCCAATTTTTTTTAAATTGAGATGTATACATCACATGAAAGCTGAATAAATAAGATTTCCATTGATGCATGGTTTGTTAATATAGGATAATATTTGATCAGAGATGCAACTATTTGAAAATCTGGAATCTGAGGGTGCAAAAAAATCTAAATATTGAGAAAATCGTCTTTAAAGTTGTGAATTTATGTTCGCGATTGTGCCGCATCCACTCACAAAAATAATTTATTATTTAAGGTTTGAACCTTACAAAATATCTTCATGGAACATGATATTTACTTAATATCCTAATGATTTTTGGCATAAAAGAAAAATCTGTAGTGTTTTGTTGGCTATTGCCACAAATATACCCATGCGACTCGTGACATATATGCAACTCATCTTTGTGAATTTGTGTGAATGCTTCTCATAAAATTGATGTGAATAGGCCTGGATTATAATCTAAAGATCTGAATCTGCAGATCACGTGTAAGCCACTCGACAGATGGATCACAGACACGAGCGAGCGTGAAATGAGCTCCTCACCCGGCTCTCTCTGGTACTATAGAGTCTCTCTGAGAAGCGTGACAGAGCGTCCTACCAGAGAGAGAGAGGAAAAGGACATTTAGGCAAAGCAAACACAAAACATCACATCACTCCCTCACAAAGACCACGGATCGGTACGTGTCCCAGTCTGCAAGCGGCGGTTCGGTGTGTTTTCAGTACAGTAGAGGAAAAAACGGTAACACTTTACAATAAGGTTCATTATTTAATGTATTTACACAACAATGAGAAATACATTCGTTACAGTATTTAGTAATCTTTGTTAATGTCTTTAGTAAAAATACAGCCGTTAATTGTTCATGTTAGGTCATAGTACATTAGTTAATGTTAACAATACAACTTTTGATTTTAATAACGTAATAGTAAATGTTGAAATTAATATCAACTAAGATTAATAAATGCTGAAGAAGTATTGTTCATTCTAAGTCTAATTTAAGGTCCCATATTGTACAACTTTCTTTCTGATGTCCTTAAGAATATATATTTGCGGTATAAGTACCAAAAACCATCTCAAAATATTTTTACAGCTGCTTTCTCAGGAGCTCGGCCAACGACAGGTCGATGTTGGCCTGTCTACTTAATATTCATGAGCCTCTATTCTGATTGGCCTGTTGTTTTCTGAGTGCGCCTCCATTGGTGGGGGTGGCGACTGAAAGCGGTGACTGAGTAGTTCTGACATCACAATTATGCGGAAGTCACATTTATATGCAGACTGTGTGCATTTGTCTGTGGATCGACTGTTTTGAAACTCATATGGTAGTTTCATAGCGCCTAGATCTCTGTGATCATGAAAAAAGCCAGCAAATTTCAGTTTTGACAATATGGGACCTTTAACTAATGAACAATGATTTCTTCTTTTGATAAATAAATTATATATTGCACAACATTAATAAAGAACATAATTAAGTATTATGGGCAGCCAAGTAATCGCCAGATTTCTTTCTGATATTTAGTATGTAAGTACGTTTATTATTTTTATTCCTAATAATGGACCATTATTAAACGAGTGACATATGTAAAATCAGATAATATAATAAAAAAATAATTTAATTTAAACATACACACAACCTTTTTGTAAAGTGTTACCGAAACACAAACCATTTATTAAACAGTGGTTTTCTGAGCAAACTATAGGCTCTTTCACATATACAGTCTTTACTGGTAAATTTCCAGTAAGTGTGTGTTCACACTTTGTCGGTTCGCTTGGTACAGACCAAAGAAAACTAAACACATTTAGTCCTGGTCTGCTTAGCGTTCACATTGGCATTTTAACATCGAACCAATAAGGCACAGGAATACGTTCACAACCTGATTGGTCGGCTTTTATTATGTACATTTCAGGACAGAATTTATCGAACATGTAGTGTCGAGCTAAATGTGCTCGTTGTATGTGCGTAGCCTACATATGATGGTATTTTGACCAGACAAAACCAAAAATTTGACTATTTCTGCCACATTACCATGGTTATAGTTAAGTTTACTACATTAAATCCATGGTGAATGTTGGTGATTTGTGGAGTGAAAAGCCTTCTATAACACTATGGCACAACGTCTGCTTCTCTCAGCGATGTTATTAAAGTCCCCCTGTGGTGAAAATCCAGATTTTAATGTTGTTTACGTGTCTATGTGGTGTTTTTAATATGCCTAAAGCATGTGTAAGTTCATGAGTCGACAGCATTGCTGAGTATTTTCTGCTTAAAACTGCAGTGAACCAAAGACAGTCTCAAAAACACGGTGTGAAATCGCTGGTGTTTCTGACATCACAAACGAGCCTGTAACCAATCAGATCAACGTGTGATCGTCAACCAGTGGATCTCTGAGTGAGTGAGTGAGTGGAGGCGGGGCTCATTTGCATATTCATAGAACCACGCATACTAAATGAGGCAAGGGTGTCGAGTTACATTCAAGCTGTTTTAAGGCATGAAGTTTTTTTTTTTTTTTAAAGGAAAAACATTTCAATATGTAATTTTGTTGAGTTTTAAGGGATAAAGGGGGACTTTAATACTGTGGTGAATTCTCACTGACGTGTGCTCGAGATCGAACAGCAAGCAAACCTGTTCTGAAATCCACACATGCAGTGGTTAAAACAACACTGTATTTGTTCAGGACACACACGTACCGAACCGAAAGCATGTGTAGCATTTCACGTCTAAATCCCTCTGATGTTCCAGAAACACACATGCATGATGACATGCAGCAGAAGCGCAGTAATGAGAGTTTGAGAGAGTCGTACCTGAGCGCCCATGTGATATGGAGGCTGCTCTCCGTTCATTGGAGGAACTCCTAGGAAGCAGTCAGCTGACCCGGACAGCGAGAACGAGCCTGAGCCTGGAAGAACGAAAGGCGAGACAGTCAGTCATAAGCCGTGTTTCCACTAAAATTACCCAGAACAATTTGTCCCAGGAACTTTTTTCCCCCAGGCCTGTTGCTGTCTGCATTTCCACCGTGGTCTAAAGTAGGGGTGGTCATTTTTCTAAAATATTGAATTAGAAAATTCGGGCTAAAAAAAAAAATCGAATATTTAAATAGCGTTCAACAAGAAGGACGTTATTTTTTACGTTTAAAGCTGCAGTCCGTAGTTTTTCCTCTTTGTCGCCATCTCTGTTCGAAATCTGCAATTGCAGTTATTCACGGAATTATCAACTTTAAATGGGTTGTGCCTCGGCACGGCGCGGATGAACACGATGTTTTGAGGAGAATATGTTTACTGTTTTAGTTTCACACACACACACACACAGGGCTGGGACGACACACCCATCTCCCCATTTGATTCTATCACGATACTTGTGTGCCGATTCGATATGTATTGCGATTTTTAAGAATTGCGGTTCTACAAGTATTTCGATTTTTTTAACACTAGACCATCGGGAAAAGTTAAATCATACACTTATACAGACTGTGATGTCTAAGATGAGTCATATTTACAAAAACAATACATCACATCTTTCTGAGTTTTATTTCAGAAGCATCATAAAGTACTACATTCTCCTGAATAAATGATTCAATAACAAATAAAACTTTTTTTAAGTGTCACTTGTCTTTGATTACACAAAGTAATCGATAAATGTGTTATTTTAAGCGCCAAGTTTCTATCAAAAGCTGATTTACTGTATTTTGAACGCTACTGTAGACATCAGTGTGTATAACTTTTATGCCAGTACTTCTATGATATTTTGAACAATTGTTTCACAGAAATAATGAAACTATGAGGTTAGAGACTGTTTGTGAAGCGGTTTCATTACAACTCTCTCTGGGTCAGCGCCCACACAGATTTTAAAGTTGAGATATGATTTTATCAAAGGTTTAATAGACAGATGAAATGGAAGAAGATCGCGTGGGTGTTTGAATCAAGATCACAATCTTTTAAAGATTAATCGTGCATCTCTACGGTCTTATCTCTCTCTCTGCATACGAGCAGCGCGAGGGCTTTCAGTGCTTTCACACATCCACTCGAAAGGGATGTTACGTCACTCAACACTCATAGATAACGACACGTTTCAAAAGTGGCTAACTCGTCAATTACTCGTTTGTAAGCAGGGACAAAAATAAAGCTATTTAATTTGAATTCATATCGATTTCTGGGACAAAAAAAAAATTGTTTTTAAAATCGTAAAACAAAAAAAATTGCGGTGGTTAGGTGAATCGATATTTTCTCCCAGCCCTAACACACACACACACACACACACACACACACACACACACACACACACACACACACACACACACACACCTGTTTCTAACAGTATCAGATCATCATATTCTCCTGATTTCTGAAGGATCATGTGACACTGAAGACTGGAGTAATGATGCTGAAATACAGCTTTGATCACAGGAATAAATTACACTTTACTATATAATAACATACAAAAAAGGTATTTTAAATGGTAATAATATTTCACAATATTACAGTTTTTTCTGTATTTTTGATTAAATAAATACAGGCTTGATAAGCATAAGATTAATTTTTCTTTCAAAAATATTAAAAATAGTAATGTTTCCAAACTAAATCTTTCCATATACAGACCGGTACTGTATATACATTATGTTACTGTTTATTAATATCTATTGCATATATTGTCCGGGCAAATTGTAAATTCCTAGAAACTAGTGTGAAAACACCCAGACTTTAACTAACCACCAGTGGAGTTTGGTGTATATATATATATACACACACACCCACACACACACACACATACACACACACACACCCACACACACACACAGGTGAAACTCGAAAAATTAGAACATCGTGCAAAAGTTTGTGTATTTCAGTAATTCAAATTAAAAGGAGAAACTAATATATTTAGTATATATAACTATATACATATGCATGATTATACTTTTCAGAGGGCCGACATTTCTGTATTTCTGTTTTTTTTTGTTGATATCATGTAATATTCAAATTTTCTGAGATTTTGAGTTTGGGGTTTTCATAAGCTGTAAGCCATAATCATCACAATTACAGCTTCTGCACGATATTCGAATTGTTCGAGTTTAACCTGTATATACATGTGTGTGTGTGTATGTGTATATGTAGGTAAATGTTAGTGTATATTAATATGTACTGCATATATTTTGCAACTAACCAGTGGAGTTTGGGGTGTGTGGTGATTCCTCGCTCTGTGTCGCTCCTAAAGCCGTCTTCATGGCGTACAGATTGGCCTCTTCCTGGAACTTCCCAATGTTCTTCTTATAGCGAATCCTCTTGTTGCCAAACCAGTTGGACACCTGTCACCATTTCAGAGCTAACATGAAACTGATCCCCCTCTGATGACGGGGCGCTCCCGTAGTGCAGCGAGAGCCAAGCGCTTCTCAAATAGAGCTTAGATTCTCTGCCCGAGCGAGAGCTTGACCCGGCCCGGGCCCTTGATCTAGAGACGTGCACTCCCAGCATGGCGCGGGACTAGATTTGATGGCGGTAATGCACTATTACTAATAACTATTACTTTTGTGATGGGTTTTTAGTGTGTATACACTACCGTTCAAAAGTTTGGGGTCAATTTGTTTGTTTTTTGGGGTTTTTTTAAAGAAATTAATACTTTTCTTCAGAAAGGACGCATGAAATTTATATAAAGTGACAGTAAAGACATTTATAATAATGCAAAATATTTATTTTTTAATGAAATGCTTTTCTCTTGAACTTTCAAAGAATCCTGAAAAAAATGAATCACTGTTTGCACAAAAATATGAAGCAGCACAACTGATGTCAACTGTGATAATAATCATAAATGTTTCTTGAGCATCAAATCATCATATTAGAGTGATTTCTGAAGGATCATGTGACACTGAAGACTGGAGTAATGATGCTGAAATACAGCTTTGATCACAGGAATAAATTACATTTTAAAATATATTCACATAGAAAACAGCTGATTTACATTGAAATAATATTTAACAATTTTACTGGGTTTGTTTTATATTTTTAATCAAATAAATGCAGCCTTGGTGAGCAGAAGAGACTTCTTTTAAAAACATAAAAAATCTTACCGACCCCAAACTTTTGAACGGTAGTGTGTATGGGTTGTATGCTTTGTTATTTGTATCTATTGTATTTATTGATGAGTAGTTTAGTTATTTATTTGTGAGTGGTTTTAACCGGACCTCAGTATCTAATTTCGTTCCAGCTCATGTACCATGGTTTGGAATGACAATACAAATTTAAAAAAAAATCCTTATCCTCACTCTAGCTGTGTCCGAAACCGCTCACTCATTCACTCATTCACTAATCCCTATATAGTGTATGACGTTTGAGTGCACTACATCTGCAAGGAGTTGAACGAAATAAAGTGATTAAACTCCTTTTATCGTACATGTTACTTACTTTATAAAATAATATTAACAAATCATCTACCAAATGATTATCTCTTCCTTACAGTTTAAAGAATTAACAACAATGCCACAAATTATTAAAAGACCTGGCTGTTAGTAAAACACATTAAATTGTGTTAATACCTAAATAATATAATTTAATAAAAAGAAAATATATATATAGGCTACCTATATAATTTACCTTATTAATATAATTTCATTTAATTTTAAAATTAATCTAGGCCTATTTAATATTGTCAATTTTTTTATATCTTTTATTCAAGTAAAGATTAATACAAAATAAAAAATAGATGTTAAAGCAGAAATAAGAAAGCTGTTAAGTAATCTCTGGTTTAAACTTGCATTAGATTGTGGGAAATAGTGCTTCAGCAAGTGTACATCAAATGTACACTCTAATTCAGAGAGGATTGTGGGTTAAAGTAGTGAACGAATGTAGGGAATGATGTCGTTCACTAAGAATTCGGACACCACTACAAAATGGCTGACACCCGATATAGTGCGCGGGAGAATAAAACGATTAGTGGGACTCCTGCAAAATAGAAAAATCTATGAATAAAACAAAAACGAATACATTTTTATTCATCTGTTGCAGAAACGCAACAAGAACAACTAAAACAAAATAGAAACGATTTACAGGCAAGAGTTTCTATTTATTACATGTTTGCAGCGTTGAGCGAAGTAGCCAATCACAGACATACGTGTTGATTTCTTGAACGCAATGGCCAATCAGAAGCATTTACGATAGACTCCCCTCACCGCTCAAAACTGACTTTTTGTTCAGTGCTGAATTCTGCATGCTGGCAAAATCCTCTGATTATAACAAACAAAGTGTAGATATTATGAAAGATTAATTGTGCAGTCAGCTTCATTAATAATAACAGATGTGTGAGATCGCGATGAACTGATGTCAGCTTTTTAGGAATTATTAAGGGAGCGCACTTTGTGCACATTCAATCATGGCAAACCGTGCAGTACGCAGTAGCCAATGCTTTTATGTTAAATTAACAGTGGTTTGGGAATGTTAATGCTTTAATAACAAATCATTAATCAGGAGCATTTATGCGGATGTGTATGGTGGCGACACGTAGGCGAACTTGAAAGTATTTGGAGGTACAGAAAAAAAATCTATTTGCGGGCGGGAGCGGGACAAAACATGCGGGCGGGAGAAAGTAATACAGAAAGTAGTTGAGAACGTCAGTTATAACGACCCACGTATTAAAAAATGGTCGGGTTTAAATCGGGCTCGGGCTCATAATTACAGTTAACGTGCCGGACTCATAACTACAGTTAACGTGTCGGGCTCATAATTACAGTTAACGTGTCGGGCTCATAATTACAGTTAACGTGTCGGGCTCATAATTACAGTTAACGTGCCGGACTCATAACTACAGTTAACGTGTCGGGCTCATAATTACAGTTAACGTGTCGGGCTCATAATACAGTTAACGTCCCGGGCTCATAATTACAGTTAACGTCCCGGGCTCATAATTACAGTTAACGTGTCGGGCTCATAATTACAGTTAACGTGTCGGGCTCATAATTACAGTTAACGTCCCGGGCTCGTAATTACAGTTAACGTGTGGGGCTCATAATTACAGTTAACGTCCCGGGCTCATAATTACAGTTAACGTGTCGGGCTCATAATTACAGTTAACGTGTCGGGCTCATAATTACAGTTAACGTGCCGGGCTCATAATTACAGTTAACGTGTCGGGCTCATAATTACAGTTAACGTGTCCGGCTCATAATTACAGTTGCTCATAATTACAGTTAATGTGTCGGGCTCATAATTACAGTTAACGTGTCCGGCTCATAATACAGTTGCTCATAATTACAGTTAATGTGTCGGGCTCATAATTACAGTTAACGTGTCGGGCTCATAATTACAGTTAACGTGTCGGGCTCATAATTACAGTTAACGTGTCGGGCTCATAATACAGTTGCTCATAATTACAGTTAATGTGTCGGGCTCATAATTACAGTTAACGTGTCGGGCTCATAATTACAGTTAACGTGTCGGGCTCATAATTACAGTTAACGTGCCCGGCTCATAATTACAGTTAACGTGTCGGGCTCATAATTACAGTTAACGTGCCGGGCTCATAATTACAGTTAACGTGCCGGGCTCATAATTACAGTTAACGTGCCGGGCTCATAATTACAGTTGCTCATAATTACAGTTAATGTGTCGGGCTCATAATTACAGTTAACGTGTCCGGCTCATAATTACAGTTAACGTGCCGGGCTCATAATTACAGTTAACGTGCCGGGCTCATAATTACAGTTGCTCATAATTACAGTTAACGTGCCGGGCTCATAATTACAGTTAACGTGTCGGGCTCATAATTACAGTTAACGTGTCGGGCTCATAATTACAGTTAACGTGCCGGGCTCATAATTACAGTTAACGTGACGGGCTCATAATTACAGTTAACGTGACGGGCTCATAATTACAGTTAACGTGCCGGGCTCATAATTACAGTTAACGTGTCGGGCTCATAATTACAGTTAACTTGTCGGGCTCATAATTACAGTTAACGTGTCGGGCTCATAATTACAGTTAACGTGTCGGGCTCATAATTACAGTTAACGTGCCGGGCTCATAATTACAGTTAACGTGTCGGGCTCGGGCTCATAATTACAGTTAACGTGTCGGGCTCATAATTACAGTTAACGTGTCGGGCTCATAATTACAGTTAACGTGCCGGGCTCATAATTACAGTTAACGTGACGGGCTCATAATTACAGTTAACGTGTCGGGCTCATAATTACAGTTAACGTGCCGGGCTCATAATTACAGTTAACGTGTCGGGCTCATAATTACAGTTAACTTGTCGGGCTCATAATTACAGTTAACGTGTCGGGCTCATAATTACAGATAAAGTGTCGGGCTCATAACTACAGTTAACGTGTCGGGCTCGGGCTCATAATTACAGTTAATGTGTCGGGCTCATAATTACAGTTAACGTGTCGGGCTCATAATTACAGTTAACGTGCCGGGCTCATAATTACAGTTAACGTGTCGGGCTCGGGCTCATAATTACAGTTAACGTGTCGGGCTCGGGCTCATAATACAGTTAACGTGTCGGGCTCATAATTACAGTTAACGTGTCGGGCTCGGGCTCATAATTACAGTTAACGTGTCGGGCTCATAATACAGTTAACGTGTCGGGCTCATAATACAGTTAACGTGTCGGCCTCGGGCTCATAATACAGTTAACGTGTCGGGCTCATAATTACAGTTAACGTGTCGGGCTCATAATTACAGTTAACGTGTCGGGCTCATAATTACAGTTAACGTGTCGGGCTCATAATACAGTTAACGTGTCGGGCTCATAATACAGTTAACGTGTCGGCCTCGGGCTCATAATTACAGTTAACGTGTCGGGCTCATAATTACAGTTAACGTGTCGGGCTCATAATTACAGTTAACGTGTCGGGCTCATAATTACAGTTAACGTGCCGGGCTCATAATTACAGTTAACGTGCCGGGCTCATAATTACAGTTGCTCATAATTACAGTTAACGTGCCGGGCTCATAATTACAGTTAACGTGCCGGGCTCATAATTACAGTTGCTCATAATTACAGTTAACGTGCCGGGCTCATAATTACAGTTAACGTGCCGGGCTCATAATTACAGTTAACGTGCCGGGCTCATAATTACAGTTAACGCGTCGGGCTCATAATTACAGTTAACGTGTCGGGCTCATAATTACAGTTAACGTGCCGGGCTCGGGCTCATAATTACAGTTAACGTGTCGGGCTCATAATTACAGTTAACGTGTCGGGCTCATAATTACAGCTAACGTGTCGGGCTCGGGCTAATAATTACAGTTAACGTGCCGGGCTCATAATTACAGTTAACGTGTCGGGCTCATAATTACAGTTAACGTGTCGGGCTCGGGCTCATAATTACAGTTAACGTGCCGGGCTCATAATTACAGTGAACGTGTCGGGCTCGGGCTCATAATTACAGTTAACATGCCGGGCTCATAATTACAGTTAACGTGTCGGGCTCATAATTACAGTTAACGTGTCGGGCTCATAATTACAGTTAACGTGCCGGGCTCATAATTACAGTTAACGTGCCGGGCTCATAATTACAGTTAACGTGTCGGGCTCATAATACAGTTAACGTGTCGGGCTCATAATTACAGTTAACGTGTCGGGCTCATAATTACAGTTAACGTGTCGGGCTCATAATACAGTTAACGTGTCGGGCTCATAATACAGTTAACGTGTCGGGCTCATAATACAGTTAACGTGTCGGGCTCATAATTACAGTTAACGTGCCGGGCTCGGGCTCATAATTACAGTTAACGTGTCGGGCTCATAATTACAGTTAACGTGCCGGGCTCGGGCTCATAATTACAGTTATCGTGTCGGGCTCATAATTACAGTTAACGTGTCGGGCTCATAATTACAGTTAACGTGTCGGGCTCATAATTACAGTTAACGTGTCGGGCTCGGGCTCATAATTACAGTTAACGTGCCGGGCTCATAATTACAGTTAACGTGTCGGGCTCATAATTACAGTTAACGTGTCGGGCTCATAATTACAGTTAACGTGCCGGGCTCATAATTACAGTGAACGTGTCGGGCTCGGGCTCATAATTACAGTTAACGTGTCGGGCTCATAATTACAGTTAACGTGTCGGGCTCGGGCTCATAATTACAGTTAACGTGTCGGGCTCATAATTACAGTTAACGTGTCGGGCTCGGGCTCATAATTACAGTTAACGTGCCGGGCTCATAATTACAGTTAACGTGCCGGGCTCATAATTACAGTTAACGTGTCGGGCTCATAATTACAGTTAACGTGCCGGGCTCATAATTACAGTTAACGTGCCGGGCTCATAATTACAGTTAACGTGTCGGGCTCATAATTACAGTTAACGTGTCGGGCTCATAATTACAGTTAACGTGCCGGGCTCATAATTACAGTTAACGTGTCGGGCTCATAATTACAGTTAACGTGTCGGGCTCATAATTACAGTTAACGTGTCGGGCTCATAATACAGTTAACGTGTCGGGCTCATAATTACAGTTAACGTGTCAGACGTGACAGAACGGCGCGAGGCCGGTGGTGCAATTGCTAATGAGCAACACCTGTGAAGCACACCGGTCTCGCATCTCTCACGGAGGAGCGGAAGCATAAAGGAGGAGCGACGACGTTGATGATCGAGAGAGGAACAGGCCTGTATTTTAGTTGTTTTGTTTTTGTATTTTACTTTAGCCAGCAGTCGTCCGCGAGGGGCTGCTGGCAGTTATATTTATTTTCGGTAGCCAGCAGTCGTCCGCGAGGGGCTGCTGGCAGTATTTTCGTTTGTTTGTTTTATTTGAAATAAACTATATTTTGATGGTTCGCCGGTTCCCGCCTCCTTCTTCCCTGAACATTGCTACACTGGTGCCGAAACCCGGGAAGAGGGAGGAACGCGCTGTCAGAGAGTCCTCGCCGATGTGGGGAATCCGCGGTGCCATCGAGCATGGTGCGCGAGTCGCCGCCGCTCGCCGTGGGCCGGAGCCTGCTGCCATCCGCCGAGCGAGGGGAGGAGCAGGGAGCGGGGGACTCGCGGCCACGGACGCTCGAGGCGGTGCGCTGGAGGGAGTTGCCGGTGGGACGGTCGAGCTCGCAGCCGGCCGCCTGGGTATTGGAGGGGCGGCTGCCATCCGGGAGGGAGAGGAGGAGTCGCCGCCGCTCGCCGTGGGCCGGAGCCTGCTGCCGTCCACCAGTGAAGGGGAGGAGCAGGGAGCGGGGGACTCCTGCCGTCTGCCCAAGGCACCCGAGGAGCCGTCGCCGTCCACCGAGGGCTACCCAGCGTCACCGCCAGGCACCGCGGAGGAGAGCGCACAGCTGGTGGGGGACCAGATGGCAGCGCGTTGTGGGAACCGGACCAAGTTTTTTTTTTTTTTTTCCTCTCTCCCCTCTCTCGATCTGTCGCTCCTCATGCTTCCGTCTCCGTTTCCCTCGGTTTGTGTGTCCATACTCCCCAGGGATCGCCGCCGCCGGGGGGGGGGGGGGGGGGGGGGGGGGGGAGGGGGCGGAGTAGGCACAGGCTCGTGGGTACCCCCCGGCCTGTGAGGGGCGATGGGGGTATGTGGCGAACAGGACGGCGGAGGGACGTGAGAGAACGGCGCGAGGCCGGTGGTGCGATTGCTAATGAGCAACACCTGTGAAGCACACCGGTCTCGCATCTCTCACGGAGGAGCGGAAGCATAAAGGAGGAGCGACGACGTTGATAATCGAGAGAGGAACAGGCCTGTATTTTAGTTGTTTTGTTTTTGTATTTTACTTTAGCCAGCAGTCGTCCGCGAGGGGCTGCTGGCGGTATTTTCGTTTGTTTGTTTTATTTGAAATAAACTATATTTTGATGGTTCGCCGGTTCCCGCCTCCTTCTTCCCTGAACATTGCTACACTCATAATTACAGTTAACGTGTCGGGCCGGGCCGGGCTTGATTTTTTGGGCCCGATCTAAGCTCTCTTCTCAAAGCCTGAGGAGTACCAGAGCAGCTCTTACCTGAGACACCGTGATGCTGCACTGCTTGGCCAGCTCTTCTTTAGCTTCCTCGCTCGGGTAAGGGTTCGAGAGATGTGAATAGAAATACTCGTTCAGCACCTCCGTGGCCTGTTTGCTAAAATTACGCCGCTTACGTCTGATAAAGCAAGAATTTCATAGTCAGATATTTGTCTCGTCTAAATGCAGAAAACAAAATGCACTTTTACAGTTGTTATATTATTATTTTTTAAATAATAATTTTTTATTTTAGTAATATTTGTAATTTTTATTTCTTATTTTAATATTTACATTTAGTTATTATAGTTATTATTAAATAGCTATATTCATTTTGTGATTTCATTTTAGTAATATTTGTAATTTTTATTTCTTATTTTAATATTTACATTTAGTTATTATAATTATTATTAAATAGCTATATTCATTTTGTGATTTCATTTTGTTAAATCACAATCGCAATTTATATAAAAATGTTGTACAAAATAATAAATATTTTATAGTAAAATTATTTAGATATTATTATAAAGTTGTAAGGTAAAATAAAATTATTATTATATTAGTTTTCTTAAATAATCCTTTATTTTGGCAATATTTCTTATTTTGTTTTTATTGAGCAATTGTTATATTTACATTTAGTAAAAATAATGATAATTATTATTAATTATTATACTATATAGCTATATTGATTCTGTAGCTCTACAAACAAACACAGCAACCTTCTTTTTTTTAAATCACAATTTCTATTAAAAATAAATAACAGTTGAAATAATATTGCTTTTTAAATATTTTTTTATTAAAACATTTGTATTTTATCAATAAATATTAGCACAGTCATTTTTCTGTTGCAAGGTAAAATAAAATGATTACATTAATTTTCTTAAATAATCTTTTTTATTTTAGCAATATTTCTTATTGTGTTTTCATATTTACATTTAGTATTGTTATATTTACATTTATTATTATTATATAGCTATATTGATATATTATTCCAAATTTTTGCCAAACTGTGCAGCCCTACAAACTAGCACAACATACAGATTTTTTTATTGCAATTTTTTTTTACACTTTTTTTTTTCTCAAACTGTGCAGACCTACAAACTAGCACAACATACAGTTTTTGTAGTTGTTTTTTTTATTGCATTTTTTTTCCCCCCTGAAACTGTGCAGCCCTACACTACAGCACAACTGCAATATCGCACTGCGACCGCACCTGGCGTCCAGGAAGCGCGAGCGCAGGATCATGACGGCTTCGCAGGTGCTCTGCTTGAGCTGCGTCTGGATGGAGCTGAACTTGCGGTGGATGATGTTCACCATGCGCTCGATCTCGCGTGGAGACACGGGCCGGGTGCGAGACTGCTCCCTCAGCAGGTTCATCACATGGGTCGTGAACTCACTGCAGGCCTGTAGACAGCAATGACATTACAAACCAGCTCCTTTCTGTGTCAAAGTGCAGCAGACGTCTATTGTCTGTCCTCACTGAGAGGAAAACGCTGTGCAAACTGACACAACACAACAAATCATGTTTAATTTTAAGCTCAAGCTCAACAGAATGCAACAATCGGGGTTCCAGAAGTAAAAATCCCATTCATTTTCTTCATAGGAACATTTATTTTGAACAATAAACCATTAAAGACAGACCTACTGTGAGCTAGTTTTAGTCGATGTGCTTTTGTTGAAGCCATCAACCCGCATTATTATAATTTGTTTATAAATTGATGAAAAACTACATTTCCCAAGAATCCGCAGTGAAATCTCCACCAATCAGAGAGTCGAAACAAGCAACTAGCCCGCCCACTTCCATGAGGCACTGCAAAGGTCTCATTATTAAGTTCACAGTCTTTATCTTTTTCTTATGATTTTTAAATACTTTTTGCTTTGTAAGGATGTGATTCACCTCATAGCTGGTCAGTTTGGCCTATGGATTACAAGTCTTTAACCAAAAACTTGTTTAAAATCCCTATGGGAAAAAAAATGAATGGAAAAATACTTCCGGAACCAAGGCATTTACAGCTTTGCGAAGCAGGATTTTGGACCAATGAGATTTCCCTGAGGGCGTGGCTACCCAGCACAACGGCAGCGATATGTACCTGCTCGTATTTTTCCAGCTCTGTGTGGTAAATGTTCCGAATTTGGCTCAACTTGCTTTTATAGTCGGAGTGCTCCAATGAGCTGTCAGGTGACATCCCGCCAGAGCTGGTCGCCGCGGAAACCGCAGCTGCGGCTCCGCCCCCTTTTTCTGGACCGGCCACACCTTCGGCCAGAAGCATGTTGTCCAATCGCACGAGCTGTGGGTCTGGAGGCTCCTCCTCCTGAGCATTTCTCATGGAAAGACCTGAGAGAAGAAATCCATACATTAATATTCAACATATTATGTTTACCAGATGCTTAATAGCAAAACTCTAACATTCCCGCAAATTTCACACCAAAAGCGTGATCTATATAAGTGATATACACATAAAGCCGAATCTCAAACAGCTTGCGAGAACCAAATTGACTTGTTTTTTGTGGCTTATTGCACTTAAAAAAGCAAATACATACAAAATGATGTCAAAAAGTCCATCTTGGTGAGTTTTTATGTAAATACAGTCAGTTTTGGAAGGTAAATAGTTGAGAAAGAAAACTTGTGTTGTGTAACAGTATATTGGATCCGTGCATAAGCTCTTAAAGGATTAGTTCACTTTTAAAAAAACTTTTGCTGGTAATTTACTCACCCCATGTCGTCCAAGATGTCCATGTCTTTCTTTCTTCAGTCGAAAAGAAATTAAGGTTTTTGATGAAAACATTCCAGGATTTTTCTCCATATAATGGACTTCAATGGGACCCGAAACGGTTCAAGGTCCAAATGAGCGTTTCAGTGCAGCTTCAAAGGGCTTTAAACGACACCAGACGATGAATAAGGGTCTTATCTAGCGAAACGATCTGTCATTTCACAAATAAACAAAAAAGTTTAAGTTTTATAAGCACAAACGCTCGCCTTGCTCTGTTCTGTGATGCGCGTTCGTGACGTCACGTAATACGCAATTACGCTGAAAAGGTCTCGCTTCTCCTCTGTGTATTCCGGTTCAGAAAGGCGTAAAACTGCATCTCATCTTCTCCTCTAAGCTCAAAACCGTCCGACATCGTTGTTTTAACTTTTAACTTCCTTTGTTTGTAAACGGCGTTTGACTTTGTTTGGACGTTCATCTTGTAAACACTGACTCGCACATACGTCAAGCGTGACCTTTTCAACGTAACTGCGTATTACGTGATGTCACGAACGCGCATCACAGAACAGAGCAAGGCGAGCGTTTGTGCCTATAAAACTTAAACTTTTTTGTTTATTTGTGAAATGACGATGGTTTCGCTAGATAAGACCCTTATTCATCGTCTGCCGTCGTTTAAAGCCCTTTGAAGCTGCACTGAAACGCTCATTTGGACCTTGAACCGTTTGGGTCCCATTGAAGTCCATTATATAGAGAAAAATCCTGGAATGTTTTCATCAAAAACCTTCATTTCTTTTCGACTGAAGAAAGAAAGACATGGACATCTTGGACGACATGGGGGTGAGTAAATTATCAGCAAAAGTTTTTTTAAAAGTGAACTAATCCTTTAACAAAGATTAATACTGTAACAAATGTATTGCTCAATGTTAGTTAAAACAAACTAATAAAAGTGAACTAATCCTTTAAAGTGACAGCAGCCTAATAAACCTGCCGCCGCCTGTCATTTTAATCAAAGAACAAAAGACAAAGAGAAAATCACTCGCTGCTCTTGACTGAATAACTTGTAACTTTAATTGTGAGCATTAATCTGTATTTTATTTTTTCAATGAAGTACGGTGGCCGAGAGAGCTCAATGCGCTGCAACTGAAGAAAACACATGCGAATCGAAAAACACCCGCAAATTAAGAAAACATCTTCATTAGTTTTACAACATGTGTGCTGCAAATACTCACAACACAACCAAATACAGAAACGCGAAAGACAACGTAGTTTCCTCATTATTTTCATCAACGCAGCACGGTGCCCATCAGCTGAATCGCTGTTTTTACCACAGAAAAGTATTATTAGTGCTGTTAACATAACTGATGCAAATAAATATACATTTTATACAAACAATTTTTTAAAATATGCATTATACATCTGTGTGTTAGTGTCTCTCAAATTTAAAACGTGCCGTCTCATCTTTGGACCCTGCATTACCAAACATTTCTTATGAAACTTATTTAAACATAACATGACAAAGTTTGTGTAACTGATGTGTAAGGAACTGTTTGCATTATTGAATCCTTTTCCTGTTATCACTGTTAAACTGCTTTGAAACAATCTGTATTGTATGAAGCACAATATAAATAAAGGTGACTTGACTTGAGTTAATGCCAAGCCAGCTGCTTTAGCTATTTTCATGCCAAAACTATCCTTTGGGTAATTAAAATTTAAAACAGAGATTAAATGAGATATTGAAAACCTTCTCAAGGATGTCAGATACTGTTAAGGCAGTCAAGATAAATACAAGATAAATTTGAATTAATTTCCATTACACTCTAATCATCAGTATAATCATGAGGTTAAGTGCTTCAGTCAAGGGCAAAGCATTAAGCAGGATGGGTCATTTTGACAGTACATGTATCATCAATGCTTGAACATTGCAACCACCTTTAAGTACAGCTTTATTCTATTACACAGACCCTAACAGGAAGAGTTTTTATTTATATACTTTATAATGTGAAGGTCAGTGTTTCAAGAAAGCCCTGTGCAATAAACAGTGTACGGCAGTGCTCTATGATTGATGACACACAGCATGCAATGCCATGGGAGCGTGCCAGACCACGGAAATTAAACGACTGCATTAGGCTCAAAGCTATTTAATTACTAACCATCACAGTATACATTTTAGTCCTCTTATGGGATTCCCTAAACTTAGTCTTCATACAAACCAAAGACATTATGCAAACATTTCTGCAAATAGCAAATAGAAGGGTTTGTGTTGATATACTGGAGGGAGTAAAGATTATTTGCTTTTGATTATTATTTTGCTTTATGAGTTTCTCAAAGAAGCCGATAACCATTTTGCCGTTGCACTGCTATTCTTCCACGTGCAAAAAAGTGGTGTCACATACAAACAACAGGGTTTGAGATTATAACGCTTGTATTGAGCCGATACTGCTGAATAGTTGCAAGAAAAACATTTATTTGGTTTTTAAGAACTGCAAACCAGACAAACCAGTAACCATTTGTTATTGGTATGCTGAAAGTGCTATATTAACATTTCTAATGCATTCAAATAATTGGGTATAAAATGCACATAATATGGTTTGAAATTGTTATTATTTGAGAGCAACGTTTGATTTATTTTATTTTTAGAAGCTGCAAATTTGGTCAAACCCATTATCATTATGCTATTATTATGTAAATAATGCAATTATTATGTAAATAATGCAATTATAACATCCAAATAATTGAGTATTGCATGCAAACGATGGAGTGTGAGATTATATTTACATACTAGAATTAAGATGTTATATTTTAGGGAAAATGTTGTATGTTTATGAGGTATACACTGTCTGGCTTTGTTCTGGCAGAACATGGCGCCTGTGCTGAATCCCCTGCCAACTTTTAAACTAATTATAAAGTTTCAGTTATGGTATTTACCACTTTAAACACAAAATGTATGTACATTACTCACCAGTTTTCTCTTTAATTTCGCACAGGACGCTGAATAAAGCCGGTTTCATCCGATGACAGTTTAAAGCGTGTTTTCTGTCACAAAACAACAAACAAAAGTCAGTTAGCTAACATTAGCATGCTAAATATATGACTCGCATTAAATATATAAAGGTTGAAATCGTGTTGCTACCAAAAAATTGTCACAACCCTAGCTTTACAAAATGTAGGTGTTTTTAATGCATTTATTCCGATCATCCTGGCACATTAGCAGTTCATCTTAGCTTCAAGGCAGTGATTTGTGCTTTTGTGAATAAAAATAAAGCTACTTTAGTAGTAAAATACACTGAAGTGATTAGACTTTACCACACCTAACCGGGAATCATTATTTTGGGGCATATATTTCAAAACTGAAGATAAAGTGTTTGTTTTAAGTCATGAAAAACGTAAACAATAGCGGCTAAGCTCGTGAACTTCAGCACACATGCCAATTATTGTTTAACTTTTTTTATATATTAGGCCTTCCTAAATATCAAATTAAAGTGTGTTATTGTAACTTAACGCGTGTTATCTCATTGAATTTTTTTATAAATTACAGATCACTATCTGTTTTAGCATACCCTTGTCTCACGCGGTCGTTAGCGCAATGCTAAACTTTTAAGTTTTAAAAAAACTAAAAATATATATTTTTAAATAACTCACTTTGCTTGAGCTTCGTCTAAACTTTGGTCGGTGATCGTCATGATCTGTTGCAGTATGTCTCCAATGTCTCGGCGGTTGTCGTGTCCGTTTTCGCTCCCTTCGAGGCCCGCGGGGTCTCCATCGGGGCGGTGTTGAGAGGGCGGGTGCACCGGGTTAAGAGGATGCATTCCCGGGTGGACGCTCAACCCGAGACCGCGGCTTGCGCTGGGCCTGTTGCCTGCGATGGGCTGCTGCGGCTGCAACATCCTGAGCAGTACATTAATCTAGATGCGTGTGTGTGACTATGAGTGAGTGTGTGTCCATGCATCACCACGCTGGAGTCCCCTAGCGATTGACAGGCAAAGAACGTGGCCTTGCATGGAAATAGACATCTCGCAAAAGCAGAAGTCAAGATATAAGCTTATATAAGCTTACTCACATTGTGAGTCTTATTGCATGGGTCAAATACAGAATACACAGAGAGGTTATAAGGTAATAAATAAACCTCACCCAATCAAGTCCATTCAACATGTGTATCTCTCCTCCCAGAAAATGTAAACTCACAACCATGATAAAGTTCATCTGTGGTCTTTGTAAATGAATGTTCAGTTCACATTTCATCAAAAGGAAAAAAATAATTGCAAAGGAAACGTTAATCAAATAATGCTTTAATTTCTGCTGATCTAAATAATAATGGCCTGGTTTCACAGTCAGGGCTTAGCCAGAACTAGCCCTTAAGACATTTAAGTAGTTTTTATAATATAAATATATACATGCCTTTAAAAACATTACTGGTGTGAGAAAACAATGACACTGATGATATGATATGTCAGTACAAGTTGCTTTGGGGTAAGACAGCTCAAACATGCATTTTAGTCTGAAACTTAAGCCTCGTCTGTGAAATCAGGCAAAATTTTATTTTATTACACTAATAATGATGTGAATGAGAATCGAGTAGCTATAATGGAAATAAAATAAGTAATAAAAGAGAGAGAGAGAGAGAGAGAGAGAGAGGAGAGAGAGAGAGAGAGAGAGAGAGAGAGAGAGAGAGAGATGATTTGGGGAAGAAATGTTTAAATAAAATACAAATATTCAATAAAAATTAATTAAAATCTTATTTGTTCATTTATTTGATTTTAGGGTGAAATGTGACCTCTGAACCTGTTCTTGGCTGTTTTCATGAGATGCACCCTGGCTCTACCTCATGAAATATGATTGCAAGCATGGAGTTGCTCAACATATAGAAGATTCCTTTTCTGCAGATGCATAGTTTTCATGTCATCAGGTAATGGCCTGGAGGCTTTCGGTCTGAGATGTGTGATATAACATGGGGGAGAAACAGGACTTCTCTGTGCTAAAAGAAGTGCAAATATCTTCTTTTAAATGCTAAATACTGAATTCGTTGTCTCGTGTCTTAGTCTATGCAACTTCTCTTTTTGCTTGTAGTCAACAGGAAATCTGCAAAACCACAGACTGTTAAACAAACAGGCTGCCGGTTTAAACATGCAAGTCTTTCAGAGCTTTTGAGCGTCATTATTATTATTGTAATAAAAAAGCACAGCATTCAAACTAATGTTTGTTTAGTGTGTCTTCAGTGCATTATACTGGAAGCTATTCCGCTTGTGCAAATGAAACGGGCCGAATAAATAGGGGTGGATCAGGGCCATAAGAGAGGAACAGGAAGAGACAAGCTGGCTGAGACAGTGAAGTTGTTGAGGCATCGTGTCAGCTTTAAGCTCTTGTCAGATTCGTTTGTAAGAGACACTCATATGTTTGGCTGAGATATGTGGGAGTTAATGCGTGTTCGTACACGGAGGTGAGATGCATGTGGGCTTTACTTGACATTCCGCTCAGAGGACCTCATTTTAACTCTTCTAAGGTTGAGAAGGTAAGCAGGGCCGTAAAATGTCACCCAACATCTAAGTTAGCCGACTGAAATAAGTACAGATATTATTACTATTGTTATGCATTGAAAACATTTAATCTAGTTGTCATATTTCATGCTTTAAAAAGTGGCATTAGATAATATATATGACGCCAACGTACAGTATGGCTCATATGTCTTGACTTGCACAATATGTGGAAATTAGGAGTCTGCATTTTTATAGGTTCTCATATCTTCTTCTATGAAGAGCTCTGCAGACGTTATGATGGATTTCTCCGAGGTCAAAGTTGAAACCTCAGCGGACGACAAGGATTTGGAAGCTCTTCTCATTCTGGAAGAGGGGGACGACCCTTTGGATGTGATGAACAGCGGAGAGAGAGGAAGGAGCGTACTGAGAGTTCGGACGACAGAGGAAAACACAGAGGGAACCTCACATGATCACAACAATGTTCAAGTAGGGAAAAGTGAGAGTGAAGCAATAGAAATGAACGAGGAGAGTCTAGAGCGTCAGGTGGACGATCACATGGGCTGTGAGAATGATACAGAAAATGAGGGATTGTCAAGCGTGATGACTGAACAAAACAAGATGCCAGAAGAAAAACCAGAAGCTCAAGTAAAGCTGCGGCCCAAAGACAGACTGAGCCCTCATGATGCAAAGCCAATGGTAAAGTTGTATAATAATAATAATAATAATAATAATAATGTGTCTAAATGCATTTTGAGAAGATGGCATGGCTTGACAAATGCCGTTTCTTTCCTGTGCTGACGTGTTTGGGGCGGGACTGTTGAAGGGCTCGTCTCTTCTAGTTTTTAAGCAGTGAATTATGTGACCAGATAATGCTAATTTTTAGACTTCATTAGATACTTGCATATCTATTAGTAAAAACACTGTTCAAACGTTTGGGGTTGGTAAGATTTCTTTAATGTTTTTTCAAAGACTCTCTTGCTCAACATGGGTGTATTTATTTGATACAGTAAAAATTTAAAATATTTTTGCATTGTAAAACAGCTGTTTTCTATATGAATATATAGTAAAGTGTAATTTATTCCTGTGAACGAAGCTGAATTTTCAGCATTTAAAGTCATTATACTGTGTAATTCATTGTACTTTTTTATCTGACAATCTTATATTATTATTACATTATTATTATGACAAAAGCTAATAATAATAATTTTACATATTCTTTTTTACCAGGCCCATATGTATTTCATTTTTCATTTTCATTATTATTAATAAAGCTTTTAATATTATTATTTTTAAAAAGTTAATATTTTTATATTATTATAAAAGTTTATTATTATTAGTTTTTTAAAACCAGGCGCACATATATTAAATTTTTTTAATTATTAAAATTAAAGTCATTTATATTATTGTTATTATGGTGTTGAATAAAGTTAATCAGTATGTATATATATATATATATATATATATATATATATATATATATATATATATATATATATAAATATATATTAATTTATAAAATTAAAGCTTTTCAAATTTTTAAATTTTTTTTTTAATAATTGTAGTTTTGTAATCGGACATTTATGGGCGAACAACTATTTAGAAAGAACATAGATACACACACACAGCTCATATATATATATATATATATATATATATATATGTTCTGACTGAATTTGTTCACCCATAAATGTATAATATTGGTTTGCTAAGCAATCTGAAACTAAGCCATATCTAGAATCTTGTGGATGCTTAGGTGTGCTATGATCTGTTGCCCGTGTGCTCAGGTTCACAGGTTATCTCCAGATTTCCCTGACACTCTGTGTGAGCTGTTGTTCGCGTTACAGGAAGGCCGACGGCTCAATGACCAGCGCTGTTCGTTCCGCCTGGATCATCGTAGAAGATGCTACTCCGAGCCCAGCACTCCGAGCCACAGTCACAGAGGTGAAGACATACACTTCAGCATAATAACACACCAACATCAAGCCCACAGTCACAGAGGTGAAGACACACACTTCAGCATAATAACACACCAACATCAAGCCCACAGTCACAGAGGTGAAGACACACACACTTCAGCATAATAACACACCACCTTAGAGCACAGTCACAGAGGTGAAGACACACACACTTCAGCATAATAACACACCAACTTCGAGCACACAGTCACAGAGGTGAAGACACACACACACTTCAGCATAATAACACACCAACTTCGAGCCCACAGTCACAGAGGTGAAGACCATACACACACTTCAGCATAATAACACACCAACTTCGAGCCCACAGTCACAGAGGTGAAGACACACACTTCAGCATTATAACACACCAACTTCGAGCCCACGGTCACAGAGGTGAAGACACACACTTCAGAATAATAACACACCACCTTAGAGCACACAGTCACAGAGGTGAAGACACACACACTTCAGCATTATAACACACCAACTTCGAGCACACAGTACAGAGGTGAAGACACACACACACTTCAGCATAATAACACACCAACTTCGAGCCCACAGTCACAGAGGTGAAGACACACACTTCAGCATAATAACACACCAACTTCGAGCCCACAGTCACAGAGGTGAAGACCATACACACACTTCAGCATAATAACACACCAACTTCGAGCCCACAGTCACAGAGGTGAAGACACACACACACTTCAGCATAATAACACACCAACTTCGAGCCCACAGTCACAGAGGTGAAGACACACACACACTTCAGCATAATAACACACCAACTTCGAGCCCACAGTCACAGAGGTGAAGACCATACACACACTTCAGCATAATAACACACCAACTTCGAGCCCACAGTCACAGAGGTGAAGACACACACTTCAGCATTATAACACACCAACTTCGAGCCCACGGTCACGGAGGTGAAGACACACACTTCAGAATAATAACACACCACCTTAGAGCACACAGTCACAGAGGTGAAGACACACACACTTCAGCATAATAACACACCAACTTCGAGCACACAGTCACAGAGGTGAAGACACACACTTCAGCATAATAACACACCAACATCAAGGCCACAGTCACAGAGGTGAAGACACACACACTTCAGCATAATAACACACCAACTTCGAGCACACAGTCACAGAGGTGAAGACACACACACACTTCAGCATAATAACACACCAACTTCGAGTCCACAGTCACAGAGGTGAAGACACACACACACTTCAGCATAATAACACACCAACTTCGAGTCCACAGTCACAGAGGTGAAGACACACACACTTCAGCATAATAACACACCAACTTCGAGCCCACAGTCACAGAGGTGAAGACACACACACTTCAGCATAATAACACACCAACTTCGAGTCCACAGTCACACAGGTGAAGACACACACACACTTCAGCATAATAACACACCAACTTCGAGCACACAGTCACAGAGGTGAAGACACACACACACTTCAGCATAATAACACACCAACTTCGAGTCCACGGTCACAGAGGTGAAGACACACACTTCAGAATAATAACACACCACCTTAGAGCACACAGTCACAGAGGTGAAGACACACACACTTCAGCATTATAACACACCAACTTCGAGCACACAGTCACAGAGGTGAAGACACACACTTCAGCATAATAACACACCAACATCAAGGCCACAGTCACAGAGGTGAAGACACACACACTTCAGCATAATAACACACCAACTTCGAGCACACAGTCACAGAGGTGAAGACACACACACACTTCAGCATAATAACACACCAACTTCGAGTCCACAGTCACAGAGGTGAAGACACACACACTTCAGCATAATAACACACCAACTTCGAGCACACAGTCACCGAGGTGAAGACACACACACTTCAGCATTATAACACACCAACTAGGAGCACACAGTCACAGAGGTGAAGACACACACACTTCAGCATAATAACACACCAACTTCGAGCCCACAGTCACAGAGGTGAAAACACACACACTTCAGCATAATAACACACCAACTTCGAGCACACAGTCACAGAGGTGAAGACACACACACTTCAGCATTATAACACACCAACTTCTAGCCCACAGTCACAGAGGTGAAGACACACACACTTCAGCATAATAACACACCAACTTCGAGCCCACAGTCACAGAGGTGAAGACACACACACTTCAGCATAATAACACACCAACTTCGAGTCCACAGTCACAGAGGTGAAGACACACACACACTTCAGCATAATAACACACCAACTTCGAGTCCACAGTCACAGAGGTGAAGACACACACACTTCAGCATAATAACACACCAACTTCGAGCACACAGTCACCGAGGTGAAGACACACACACTTCAGCATTATAACACACCAACTAGGAGCACACAGTCACAGAGGTGAAGACACACACACTTCAGCATAATAACACACCAACTTCGAGCCCACAGTCACAGAGGTGAAGACACACACACTTCAGCATAATAACACACCAACTTAGAGCCCACAGTCACAGAGGTGAAGACACACACACTTCAGCATTATAACACACCAACTTCTAGCCCACAGTCACAGAGGTGAAGACACACACACTTCAGCATAATAACACCAACTTCGAGCCCACAGTCACAGAGGTGAAGACACACACACTTCAGCATAATAACACCAACTTCGAGCCCACAGTCACAGAGGTGAAGACACACACACTTCAGCATAATAACACACCAACTTCGAGCCCACAGTCACAGAGGTGAAGACACACACACTTCAGCATAATAACACACCAACTTCGAGCCCACAGTCACAGAGGTGAAGACACACACTTCAGCATTATAACACACCAACTTCGAGCCCACGGTCACAGAGGTGAAGACACACACTTCAGAATAATAACACACCACCTTAGAGCACACAGTCACAGAGGTGAAGACACACACACTTCAGCATTATAACACACCAACTTCGAGCACACAGTCACAGAGGTGAAGACACACACACACTTCAGCATAATAACACACCAACTTCGAGCCCACAGTCACAGAGGTGAAGACACACACTTCAGCATAATAACACACCAACTTCGAGCCCACAGTCACAGAGGTGAAGACCATACACACACTTCAGCATAATAACACACCAACTTCGAGCCCACAGTCACAGAGGTGAAGACACACACACACTTCAGCATAATAACACACCAACTTCGAGCCCACAGTCACAGAGGTGAAGACACACACACACTTCAGCATAATAACACACCAACTTCGAGCCCACAGTCACAGAGGTGAAGACCATACACACACTTCAGCATAATAACACACCAACTTCGAGCCCACAGTCACAGAGGTGAAGACACACACTTCAGCATTATAACACACCAACTTCGAGCCCACGGTCACAGAGGTGAAGACACACACTTCAGAATAATAACACACCACCTTAGAGCACACAGTCACAGAGGTGAAGACACACACACTTCAGCATAATAACACACCAACTTCGAGCACACAGTCACAGAGGTGAAGACACACACTTCAGCATAATAACACACCAACATCAAGGCCACAGTCACAGAGGTGAAGACACACACACTTCAGCATAATAACACACCAACTTCGAGCACACAGTCACAGAGGTGAAGACACACACACACTTCAGCATAATAACACACCAACTTCGAGTCCACAGTCACAGAGGTGAAGACACACACACACTTCAGCATAATAACACACCAACTTCGAGTCCACAGTCACAGAGGTGAAGACACACACACTTCAGCATAATAACACACCAACTTCGAGCCCACAGTCACAGAGGTGAAGACACACACACTTCAGCATAATAACACACCAACTTCGAGTCCACAGTCACACAGGTGAAGACACACACACACTTCAGCATAATAACACACCAACTTCGAGCACACAGTCACAGAGGTGAAGACACACACACACTTCAGCATAATAACACACCAACTTCGAGTCCACGGTCACAGAGGTGAAGACACACACTTCAGAATAATAACACACCACCTTAGAGCACACAGTCACAGAGGTGAAGACACACACACTTCAGCATTATAACACACCAACTTCGAGCACACAGTCACAGAGGTGAAGACACACACTTCAGCATAATAACACACCAACATCAAGGCCACAGTCACAGAGGTGAAGACACACACACTTCAGCATAATAACACACCAACTTCGAGCACACAGTCACAGAGGTGAAGACACACACACACTTCAGCATAATAACACACCAACTTCGAGTCCACAGTCACAGAGGTGAAGACACACACACTTCAGCATAATAACACACCAACTTCGAGCACACAGTCACCGAGGTGAAGACACACACACTTCAGCATTATAACACACCAACTAGGAGCACACAGTCACAGAGGTGAAGACACACACACTTCAGCATAATAACACACCAACTTCGAGCCCACAGTCACAGAGGTGAAAACACACACACTTCAGCATAATAACACACCAACTTAGAGCCCACAGTCACAGAGGTGAAGACACACACACTTCAGCATTATAACACACCAACTTCTAGCCCACAGTCACAGAGGTGAAGACACACACACTTCAGCATAATAACACACCAACTTCGAGCCCACAGTCACAGAGGTGAAGACACACACACTTCAGCATAATAACACACCAACTTCGAGTCCACAGTCACAGAGGTGAAGACACACACACACTTCAGCATAATAACACACCAACTTCGAGTCCACAGTCACAGAGGTGAAGACACACACACTTCAGCATAATAACACACCAACTTCGAGCACACAGTCACCGAGGTGAAGACACACACACTTCAGCATTATAACACACCAACTAGGAGCACACAGTCACAGAGGTGAAGACACACACACTTCAGCATAATAACACACCAACTTCGAGCCCACAGTCACAGAGGTGAAGACACACACACTTCAGCATAATAACACACCAACTTAGAGCCCACAGTCACAGAGGTGAAGACACACACACTTCAGCATTATAACACACCAACTTCTAGCCCACAGTCACAGAGGTGAAGACACACACACTTCAGCATAATAACACCAACTTCGAGCCCACAGTCACAGAGGTGAAGACACACACACTTCAGCATAATAACACACCAACTTCGAGCCCACAGTCACAGAGGTGAAGACACACATTTCTGCATTATAACACACCAACTTCGAGCCCACAGTCACAGAGGTGAAGACACACACACTTCAGCATAATAACACACCACCTTAGAGCCCACAGTCACAGAGGTGAAGACACACACAGACTTCAGCATAATAACACACCAACTTCGAGTTCACAGTCACAGAGGTGAAGACACACACACTTCAGCATTATAACACACCAACTTCGAGCCCACAGTCAGAGAGGTGAAGACACACACACTTCAGCATAATAACACACCAACTTCGAGCCCACAGTCACAGAGGTGAAGACACACACACTTCAGCATAATAACACCAACTTCGAGCCCACAGTCACAGAGGTGAAGACACACACACTTCAGCATAATAACACACCAACTTCGAGCCCACAGTCACAGAGGTGAAGACACACACACTTCAGCATAATAACACACCACCTTAGAGCCCACAGTGTTATGATGCGGCAAGGACGAAGCAGAGAGTGAATCCAATCTCAAGCAGTTTAATAATCCAACAAACACATAATCCAGGGTAAACTCAGAACAAGGAACTAGGAACATCAAAAAACGACCAACAAACACCAACCGAAGAACATGGGTATAAATACACAGACAAACAAGCTAAACAAGATAACAAGGGGGCGTGGCTAATCAGAAACACATGGGGAGACTAATCAACAAAACGGGAACAGCTGAACATGAAAAGACAGGGAAACACATGACAGACAAGAACAAGGAACAAGGAACAAAACACAAAACCCACACCGTGACACAGTCACAGAGGTGAAGACACACACACTTCAGCATTATAACACACCAACTTAGAGCCCACAGTCACAGAGGTGAAGACACACACACTTCAGCATTATAACACACCAACTTAGAGCCCACAGTCAGAGAGGTGAAGACACAGACACACTTCAGCATAAAAACACACCAACTTAGAGCCCACAGTCAGAGAGGTGAAGACACACACACACTTCAGCATAAAAACACACCAACTTCGAGCACAAAGTCACAGAGGTGAAGACACACACACTTCAGCATTATAAAACACCAAGTTCGAGCACACATTCACAGAGGTGAAGACACACACACTTCAGCATTATAACACACCAAGTTCGAGGACACAGTCACAGAGGTGAAGACACACACACTTCAGCATTATAACACACCAACGTCGAGCCCACAGTCACAGAGGTGAAGACACACATTTCTGCATTATTACACACCAACTTCGAGCCCACAGTCACAGAGGTGAAGACACACACACTTCAGCATAACACACCAACTTAGAGCCCACAGTCACAGAGGTGAAGACACACACACTTCAGCATTATAACACACCACCTTAGAGCCCACAGTCACAGAGGTGAAGACACACACAATTCAGCATAATAACACACCGACTTCGAGCACACAGTCAGAGAGGTGAAGACACACACACTTCAGCATAATAACACACCAACTTAGAGCCCACAGTCAGAGAGGTGAAGACACACACACACTTCAGCATAATAACACACCAACTTCGAGCACACAGTCACAGAGGTGAAGACACACACACTTCAGCATAACACACCAACTTAGAGCCCACAGTCACAGAGGTGAAGACACACACACTTCAGCATTATAACACACCACCTTAGAGCCCACAGTCACAGAGGTGAAGACACACACAATTCAGCATAATAACACACCGACTTCGAGCACACAGTCAGAGAGGTGAAGACACACACACACTTCAGCATAATAACACACCAAGTTCGAGCACACAGTCACAGAGGTGAAGACACACACACTTCAGCATTATAACACACCAACTTCGAGCCCACAGTCACAGAGGTGAAGACACACACACACTTCAGCATTATAACACACCAACTTTGAGCACACAGTCAGAGAGGTGAAGACACACACTTCAGAATTATAACACACCAAGTTCGAGCACACAGTCACAGAGGTGAAGACACACACACTTCAGCATAATAACACACCAATTTAGAGCCCACAGTCAGATAGGTGAAGACACACAGTTCAGCATTATAACACACCAACTTCGAGCCCACAGTCACAGAGGTGAAGACACACACACTTCAGCATAACAACACATCAACTTCGAGCCCACAGTCAGAGAGGTGAAGACACACACACTTCAGCATAACAACACACCAACTTCGAGCCCACAGTCACAGAGGTGAAGACACACACACTTCAGCATAATAACACACCAACTTCGAGCACACAGTCAGAGAGGTGAAGACACACACACACACTTCAGCATAATAACACACCAACTTTGAGCACACAGTCAGAGAGGTGAAGACACACACTTCAGCATTATAACACACCAACTTCGAGCACACAGTCACAGAGGTGAAGACACACACACTTCAGCATAATAACACCAACTTAGAGCCCACAGTCACAGAGGTGAAGACACACACTTCAGCATTACAACACACCAACTTCGAGCACACAGTCACAGAGGTGAAGACACACACACTTCAGCATAATAACACACCAACTTCGAGCACACAGTCACAGAGGTGAAGACACACACACTTCAGCATAATAACACACCAACTTCGAGCACACAGTCAGAGAGATGAAGACACACACACTTAAGCGTTATAACACACCACAACCACAGGGCTTTGTGAGTGTTGGGGGTAACTCATTTCAAGTAACTTGAGTAACGTAATCAGATTACTTTTTAAAGTAACTAGTAAAGTAACGCATTACTTTTTCAAATTACAACAAAATATATGAGTTACTTTAATAAATAAGCAACGCTAGTTACTTTTTCACATTTAGCCTATTGACTGACAGCTATCCGGTCCCCATGTTGAGAGAAATAAAGTGAGGAGGTATTGTGTGTAAAGGCCAATTTATACTTCTGCGTCGGGTGCGCGCAGTGGGTACGGCGTAGCATACGCATAGACGATACGTCTTTAAACTGATTTTATACTTCTGCATCGGACCTACGCTGGTGCCTCAACGCTATAGACTACGCGTTGGTTTTCATTTATATTTCTGCGACGTTGTCTGCTTCTACGCGCAATTACACATGCAGAGGGAGCGTGTGAAACCCGGGGGAGGGGTTCTAGCAGACCAATCACAGCGCTTGCGTCCGCTTAGAATTGACGCGTTGTTACATTTTGGAGAGGTGCACGTCAGGGTACGCCGTGGGGTACGCGCGCTACACACAGCCTACGGCGTGAGTTCGACGCAGAAGTATAAATTGGGCTGTACCCTTCGCCGTACCCTGACGCGCACCTCCTCAAAAATGTAATTACACGTCGCGACGACGCAGACCGCAAGATCTGTGAGTGGTCGGCTTGGTAGCATCGCATTTCCTCCTACGACCTCTTTTTAGGTCCCCACTGTGTCACGAGTCCCCATGAGTCTGTGTGCATTCAGGTTGAAGTCCCCACCGGGATAGAAAAACATGAACACCCACTCACGCATGCACGCACACATAAACAACACACACACACACACATACCAGCTATAGGTGGAGAGAGGAGAGAGAGTGATAGAGCCAATTCAGTGGACGTGGATTATTAGGAGGAAATGATTGGCGAGGGCCATGGCACCGGGATAAAGCTACTCTTAACGAGAAGTGCCATGGGATTTTTAATGACCACAGAGAGTCAGGACCTCAGTTTTACGCCTCATCCGAAGGACGGACTTGAGCCTTGTCTGACAGAAGGGTAATAATATAAGCGTCCATGAGTTCACACTTACAAATATGTAAGATAGAATAAATGCGTATTTGGCGTCCTGTCCGAGGAGAGGAACCCAGAGTACTCCCCCCGTATTCCTGGCTGTGAAGAATAAGCCAAGACTGCG
>CM060631.1:1647500-1670000 GCA_030578275.1 Meda fulgida | reverse complement strand
TACTTTTCAAAATTGCTGCATTTATTGCGCTTGAATTCATAGCTTTATAGGGATGATGAATATTTCTGCTTTAAATGCTCAGGGTCATTTGAAGGATGTTGGCCTCTGGTGTGTGCATGCTACAGTATTGAAATGAAAATAAATGTTTTGAGTGTTAATTATGTTTGCTGTTTTTATATAACAAATGTAAACTCAAGAGCAACCTGATTGAGCCACTAGGAGGCGACAGAGACTGATCCTGTTAATCTCACTAGTGCTCTAGTAGCCAGTGAGTGTATATAATATTTAATATATACTATAAATATATAAGTGTGATCTGTAGAATGAACAGGTTTAAGAGGACTTATACTGCATTCAAACTAAAACAAAGCAATATCATGCTGACGTAAATCTGCAATAAATCAGTCAAAATATATTATAAAATGTACTTCAAAGGCCAAATAATAAATTTACAATCTTAAAATATAATTGGACTTAAGGTACTTATGTAAATATATATTAGCATCAGTATTTTGAGTTTTTTTTCTGTATATTTTGAAATATATTAAATACATATATATTTAAAAACATTGGCATGTGGGCCTTTTCACTGAGAAATATTAGATTTTAATTGAATGTATGATCAGTAATGGTTTTTACTTATTATACAATAAGGTGGGCCTAAAGAGTACCAACGAACGAACCAGCGAATGAATGAATGAACTCACAAACCAACCAACCAATCAACTGACTGCATGGTCGTCACATGACAATGACAACATGGTGAATTTAGTGCGTCCAGGTCGCATTCACACACACACACACACACACACACACACACACACACACACACACACACACACACACACACACACACACGCACACGCGCACACACACACAAACACACACACACACACACACACACACACACACACACACACACACACACACACACACACACACACACACACTCTGCTTGAATGCGTATAAATATAAGAACAACCAAATCAGAGACTTTTAAATATATACACAATAAAACCAAGAGTATCAAGATCATTTTATAATATTTGTGCATGTTGGGGCATGTTGTCACAAAAGGTCAATGCGTGTTTAATGAACAAATTTGTTTTTGCTAGACAATAATTTCAAAAGCTTGAAGGTATGTCACTTTTTAAAAATCATATATTTGATGATATGACTCCGTTAAATATGATGCATGTCATGCAGTTTTTGTTGTCGACTCAAAATCATATATAAAGTGCCTTGCAAAAGTATTCACACCTTAATTTTAAAAAATGATCATACCCAAAAAGAAAAAGGCTGTAAAGTAAAATGCAATTTAATTTAAAAAAATTGTTTTTTTTTTTGGAATAAATTTGCAGTTATAACAAATCTGTTTTTTTCTTTATCATAGTGGTGTATGGAGTGTAGACTGCAAAACATGTATTTTAAACAGGTCAACAAGGCAAAAAAAAAAAAAAAAGGGTATGAATACTTTTGCAAGGCACTTTTATTATCAATAGCATCTACACAGCAAAATCCCCAGTGTTAAATCCCCACCGGTCGGAGCAAATATGGTCCCACTCTACAGAGTGTTAAAATAACACTGAAGCAGTGTTAAAGTTAATTAGATAATTAAGTGATTAATTAAGTGTTGATTGAGCGTTAATGATGAACATCTGCTGTTAACAAGCAGAATCACTGAAGGAAAGAGAAACACAAGAACTACAACTGTCTAGTCACAGCCTTAGATTAAATCCACTGAAGATAAAGAAGACATTAAATCTGTGAAGATCTCAGCAGAGGAGGATTAAACAACTCCACAAACAGCATTACCAGCTTCACTTATTACTGACCAGACTCACTTTATTTCTGTCAGACGTCTACAGAAGCTCTTGTTGAGAATTAACAGAGGTTTAGATGTTGATGTTTTAGGCAGCATTTAAAAACCACCATTATGGGTGTATATACATAACAGTGTTGTCTTTAGTTGGACAATTTGATTCTTATTATCATATGTGATTTCATGGTCCTTGTAACAGTGTTTATCAGAACACACAAAGAAAGCCAGACACAAAGATGGTCAGGGGATAGGCCTATAGTTATCAACATCATAAAGTACAAAAATTCACAAATTTGATCATTTACTGATAATGGTTATTTGGTATTAATAGATTATTTTCAGTAACATTAATTTCTTTCTACAGATCAGTCATCAAACTGAATGTTGATTTTTAAATTATTGGGGAAGTAATCTTTGGACAAACACAAAGACATCAAGAAACTCATGGCTCCCAGCATGCATTGCAGCATGAATGTCACCATTGTTGAGATTCATACACTGATGATTGATGTCTGTTGTTTCTAAAAAAAAAATAATCCTATTGATTTTCCAAAAAATTCTGCAATGTATATAAAATATTTTTATTCAGGATGTCTGCTCTGTGTTAAAAAAAAAAGTGATAGTTTTAATAACACATAACTTTTGTCAGAGATAATAGAGGGATTAGTGAATCATTCAACTTTATAATAATGAAAACTATAACACCTGAACGTCTCGTATTTTTGGCTTCCTTTGTAACACATTTTGTGCTTTGGAAAACACTGTAACAAAGACCAAAATTGCACTTTAAATGACAAGAATCAAACTGCCCAACTAAAGGAAATACTGATCACCATAATGGTGTCGACATAATGGATCGACATCTAAACCCTTGTCCAAAGACATATAAAAGAAATAAAGTGAGTCTGGTCAGTAATAAGTGAAGCTGGTAATGCTGTTTGTGGAGTTGTTTAATCCTCCTCTGCTGAGATCTTCACAGATTTAATGTCTTCTTTTATCTTTAGTGGATTTAATCTAAGGCTGTGACTAGTCAGTTGTAGTTCTTGTGTTTCTCTTTCCTTCAGTGATTCTGCTTGTTAACAGCAGATGTTCATCATTAATGCTCAATCAACACTTAATTAATCACTTAATTATCTAATTAACTTTAACACTGCTTCAGTGTTATTTTAACACTCTGTAAAATGGGACCATATTTGCTCCGAGCGGTGGGGATTTTGCTGTGTATTTGACTCTAATTGTCTCTAAAAACGAATCCTTTTGTGCATGTATTCATAAAGTAAATGTATCCTCCACAGTGATGATCACATATCAGTAATATATGTTATCCTGAGATATTTGATGATATTCGCGGCTGATGTGCATGATTCTGCAAGGCATGTGTTCAGGTTATGATCGTGTAAATCTGCGGTATTAAAAGCCTCTCCCCAGAAGGATAATCTCCTGACGTTATTTACACGTCTCTGAACTGATCACAGGCAGATTTATGGAAATACAGCCGCTGATTTATTGCAGATTCAAGTCAGCAATGCTCGAGGTATTTGCGTTGGTTAAGTATAAAACATGAGAATGACAAACATATTCAGTTTCTGAAAGGCCAGCATTCATTTATATAACTGCATATATTGTACATGTTTATTTTATTTTTTTAATAAATGCAACAAGTTGTCTTTAGGCCTATATACGTGTGTGTGTAAAATATATATTTTTTTAAATCAAATATATGTTGCAAATATAACAGCAGTGCTTAATATGATGTAAATATTTAAATGTAAATATTTAATCAAACATTTTTTTGTTTAAACCTTGCCGAAACAGTATTTACAGGTACACGAAACTAGTTTACAAAATGATTATGATACGCCTATAAAAACTGTTTATATGTATTCGCAGTGCTTTATGAGAGTGGGCGGAGCTAGAGGTCTTTTGACTCTGATTGGTGGACTTTTCTGTACAGCATCATGGGTAATGTAGTTTTTGTTACAGCTTTGATTGTGGTGTCTTTTTTTCCTCTATCCTTTTTTTCTACATTGACACTGTCATTATTTAACTATTGCATTTTTTTTATTTTGCTGTGTCATTATTATTGCTATTATCTATTTAGAGAGAGAGAGAGAGAGAGAGAGAGAGAGAGAGAGAGAGAGAGAGAGAGAGAGAGAGAGAGAGAGAGAGACTTTTTCACCATAAAAACATGATCTTTTTTTTAATCTAAGCTGAAATAGTGCGTCTCCACCAATAATGCATAATGCTCCACCAAACAATATGATACGATAATTCACACTTAATATAAACAAAACACACACAAATGTATCAAATATCATTTATTTCTTTTTTATAAAAGCATTTTTTATATCTTAAAAAAAATCAGAATTGTCATTGTATTGTCTGAAATGCTGTAAAATAAAGGAGTCCAAGGATGAAGCAAAGAATCAAAATTGAGTTCCTCATGTGTGCTAAATACATATGAACACGAGTGAAAGAAGCGTTTCTTACAGAACAGGAATGTGACACTGTAACATCAGAAGAACTCCAGTGTTAGACGAGGAAAACGACTCCAGCGAGAACAGAGAGGAGGAGAAGAAGAAGAGCAGTGCTGTCGAGGAAGAGGAGATTGTGCTGTTGAAGACTAACAAAATAACGCAAGAAGTGTCTTGAGAAAAGGCACGTTCGTTTGTAGACGACAAAAAGAAACGCGTGATTGAATCCTGATATATCCTCACAATACCGTTCCTTATTCGGAGAGAGTTCACACTCGATTCACTCATGCAAACGCACACGAGTTCAAGTCTACATTAATATGGCAACCGTAAACAACCAACACTTCGAAATAATGCGTTTTTACACATCTTGAACGATTTTAGACATAATCTGTTCTGCATTTTCACATTTACAAGTTTCAACACTCTTGAGCATGTCTGATCGCCATGCAAATATACAGCTGAGGTCAGAACTATTATGAGCAAAAAGAAGGCTGTGAAAATAAATATGCATTGTTTATCCTTTTGATCTTTCATAAAAAAAACTAACATTTTATTAAAGTTAGAAAAAAAATAGGGGGAAATCACTTCATAAAATAAATAATTGTCTCTAATATATATTGGCCACAATTATTGGCACCCCTAGTAATTCTTATGAATAAAATATCTATAATTCTATTCATATTTAAAGTTTTTTGGCACACCAGGCCAAATTCCCTTAATCATTCATCACAATGAGTAAAACCACATAAGGTGAAACTTGAAAAATTAGACTATTGTGCAAAAGTTCATGTATTTCAGTAATTCAAATTAATTTAGTATATATAACTATATACATATGCATGATTAAACTTTTCAGAGGGCCGACATTTCTGTATTTAAAATCCTTTTTTTATTGATTTCATGTAATATTCTATTTTTCTGAGATTTTGAATTTGGTGTTTTCATAAGCTGTAAGACATAATCATCAAAATTATTATTTTTGCACGATATTCTGATTTTTCGAGTTTCATCTGTAGTTCTGATGTGCAGCAAAAGATTGTTGAGCTTCACAAAATAGAAAGAAAAGAGCTAAAGCATTGACAATCCCCATTTCCCCCATCAGGCTTATAATTAACTCTTTCCCCGCCAGTGCTTTCTGAAAAGGTTGCCAGCATTTTTTTATAATTTGCACAAAATTTTCATGGCCCCCAAAATATTTTGTTATATAAATATCTGAACATGCACTCAAAAGAATTAACAACAACAAAAGAAAAATTATATTTTTATTCTGGCTTCATGCTAGATTTAATTTAATTTTGAACAAAAAGCTGAGACTACAACATGCATAAGCAATGCTTTTCTCGCTCGTTTCTGCATGCGTTTTGATCCGGCGATTCTGGCCTGATAGCGCCCCCTGCTGTGTAACAGTGTAAAAACATGGAAAGCAGGGAAATCCCGTCAATGGCAGGGAAAGAGTTAACGACTTTTATCCATTTACTTGAACAATAGAAGATGAGGAGAGTTTTGAATGAGGAAACCTGTCAGGAAACAATCATAAAATGTAATTTTGCTCAAATTTAATTTAGCCTCCATTGAAAGGTTAAGATTTTTGCACGTTTTTTTTTTAAATTAAAGATCAAAACGATAAACAATGCAGATTTATTTTCCACAGCCTGGTTTGCTCATATTTTCCTACTAATTCTGACCTCAAGCAAACTCATTACCAGCTCACACATTTCTATCATCTCGTGGTCCATCCCATCATCCCTAATGTTTAACATGTTCTTACTGTATATGGTACTTTTTTGTAATTGTAGGGTCATTAAGTCAGGGTAGACGCCATATTTAATTTCAAGGACGGAGATCATTCAGTCCTGTCTTTCGGTGCAGTCATGCCATCAATACTGTCTTGTTTGCATTCACAAAGCATTAACTGTGTCATCTAGCCTGACTAAAGACCATGTTAAAGTGAACGATTTTTGGCTTTTGCCTCAATCTCTTCTGGGATCTCCAACTCCATCCATTCAATCCGAGAAGAACATGAGCGATAAAGAGTTCATATTTCTCTTTCTTAACAGAAAATCAATGGAAGACGTTCTGGAAACTCGACCTGAAGCTCTGAATGGATGGCGTTCTCTCCTAATCAAGCGTGTTCAGTTGTTTCATTGATTTGCTTGTTTTTCCTTCCGTCTACAACATTAAGAGTAAATGCAAAAACTAGTGTTAAATATCACTTTAAAATTACATAGACTCGAGTCATTGAGTGTGTGATTCTAGAAATACATACTAGCCACGTAAACACTGAAACAACATTGGGTGTCTCATGACTGACAACAATGTTTGGGGTTTTAAAGAAAGCAAACAATGTGTTATTCAGAAAGATCCGCGTAAACAGATTTGGGGTGTTTTTAGTCACTGCAAAAGTGATGCCACTGCATTAACAACTAGTTACTAGTTAGATTGATTCGTAAAAGCGGATGTCTGAGCTGAGATGTAAAATGCATGTCACTTTCAAATAAACAAATTCAGAACAAGATCAAGCAGTCAGAAGTGGAGTGACATCTGAATTAGCTGCAGTGTGAACAATCGCATTACACTATAAGACCGAGAACGAGTTGTTTGTGCTGTTAACACCGTGTCCTGACCAGACGTGATGCGCGATAAAAGGCATATTTTCCATGTTTTTGTCCTAGCCAGCCTAACAATGTTAGAAACAATTTCTATTTTGCGAGGTCGCGGCTGGAACAACAACATACAATCCGATAATGATAATCTCAGGTACTGGTTATGTGCTTTATTTACTGTTATATTAAGTTAAGATGAGCTTGCAAAGACTCCGCCCACATGCTCTTCTGATTGGCTGTGATTTATAATTGATTTGGTTGTGAGTAGAGACTCCGCCCACACGCTCTTCTGATTGGCTGTGAGTAGAGACTCCGCCCACACGCTCTCCTGATTGGCTGTGATTTGTAATTGATTTGGCTGTGAGTAGAGACTCCGCCCACACGCTCTTCTGATTGGCTGTGATTTGTAATTGATTTGGCTGTGAGTAGAGACTCCGCCCACACGCTCTTCTGATTGGCTGTGATTTGTAAATTATTTGGTTGTGAGTAGAGACTCCGCCCACACGCTCTTCTGATTGGCTGTGATTTGTAATTGAGTTGGTTGTGAGTAGAGACTCCACCCACACGCTCTCCTGATTGGCTGTGATTTGTAATTGATTTGGTTGTGAGTAGAGACTCCGCCCTCACGCTCTGATTGGCTGTGATTTGTAATTGATTTGGTTGTAAGTAGAGACTCCGCCCACACGCTCTTCTGATTGGCTGTGATTTGTAATTGAGTTGGTTGTGAGTAGAGACTCCGCCCTCACGCTCTTCTGATTGACTTTTAGTTTGTTTTTTTTGTGGACAGACAAATTGCTTGTCTCTGAAATCTTATCGCATCGCGTCTGGTTAGGACAAGATGTACATCATCAAAAAAAATGTCAGTTTGAAAAAAAATACACAAAGGAAGAAAAAAACTAAACCTTTGGGCCAATTAGTGGAACACCTAAACTGAATCCTAACATAAGCAGCATGAACAAGGTGTTTATGCATTCATACAAAACCCCTTTGGACTCCCAGATACGGTCCATCTGAAAGTTCAGGCACTGTGACGCTGTGTGCGGGTTTTCGCACGCTCCACTCCTCCACGGGACGTCATCCTGCGTTTTCAAGAGGGGCGTAACGCTTGCCGGAGCAGCGGAAGGTGAACTGAATAAATATACAGGCGACCTCAGCAAAACCCACATCTGACATGATCCAGAGTTAAACCGATGTGCAATAGTTCATATTCTGAGTGGATGTGAATCTGTGTGTGTGTGTGTGTGTTGCTGGCGAGGTTGCCATGGTCACCGCTGTCATTGGCAAAGCATTACAAGAGGGGGTGTGGAAGACAGAAAGCTTTGTGTCTTTGTGTTGTGTGAAACTCATTCAAATGCCGAATAACGTCAATGCGGTCTCCGATTGAGCTTTTTTATTTAATTTATTTGTAGTTCGTGACGAATCTTCTTCGAACACAACCCCCCCCCCCCCCCCCCCCCCCCCGAAGGGTTTCCATGCCCCCATTGAGCCCCGTTGATCAGGCTTAAAGGGTTCTGAGGGGTTCTGGGATGCCGTTTCCCACCACAAGGAAGGCGTTTCTCAGATTTGTCAGAGGCGCTCGATGTCTCTATACTTCTTGCGCAGAATCGATACCTGGTCCTTGAACAGAACGGGATCCAGTCTCATCTGCGAATGGACCAGGGGCATCGTGCCAAACCAGCTGGCAAATTTGTTCATGCACGTCTGCCGCTGGGCAAAGTGGTCCGGGTCGGCCCAACGAGACGCCCGGGACGTCTGAGGAGAGAGAGAGTCGGTTAGCTGCTTTTTCAGTGTAAACGGATGTCTTAAACCTCTATGGTACGGTGTTGCCTGCAGGCAACATAGTCTATTTTAGTTTATTTTTCATAAAATGAGACACCCATTTACAAAAAAGTGGTCACAGGACCCCCGTTTGCGTCTTGTTTCAGCACATGTACACAGGTCACATGGCTTCATATTTTCCCCAATGAAAAGTGCATTTTTCACTAATTTGCGTCCAGTTAATAACCAACAAAAAATCGAGTCACCGTCACTGGTGAGTAAAGAAGTATTTCCAAGAACTTTACAATATATACCTGTACGTCTATTGCAGGGATGAGCTAGGGATGTGCGATAATGACAAAAGATTATATCTTACCTAATATTTTCTGGGATATTATCGATAATGATTATTAGATGATATATAGCTGAGTGTGTTTATTGTGTTGGTATCTTGTCAGGTTTAGGAGTGTCGTGAACATCTGACTTCTAAAGTTTTTAACATTCTTAATATTCTGTGTGGTGGTTATTTTTTTCCAATAAGTTTAAATGGATTTTTACCCTTATAAAGCCAATTTTTATGTATGCAATTAATCCTAATTATTCAGTTACAATAATAGTGTTGTTACCAATCAATTGAAATCAGTATCGTCAAATTCTTTAGTATAATCTTTAAAAAAGAAACAGAGGCTTCGCCAGAAGTGCCGTTTAGATGCTTTTACACAAGAGTATTTAATGCAGAGGGACATGAAAATGTTTAACCAGCAGTTACAATTGCATGAATACATTTTTTTTAACATAAAACGTTGAGTATATATCTGATATTTTGAAATTATTTAAAAAGTGAAAAGATACTTTAAATGTGGAAAACAGCAAGTCACTGTTAATGAGCGAGTCATTGAGTTTCAACCGATTCATTCAAACGGCTGATTCATTCAGGAACGTAGCATTTGACTCTCTTAATGAGTGAGTCATTGAATCATTCGTTCAACTGATTCATTCATTCAGTAATGAAACACCTCCGTGTGTTCAGAGACACAAAACAGTCCTGTGTCTTTGTTTTGAACGGTGTCCGCTGGCGAAATAGAGGCAATATTGTGTCTAAAATGTAAGTTAGGGTTAGACTAAAAACCCTATTAACTTCTTGTTTATTGAAATGTTGTATAAAATCAATATCATGCTGATATTTGGAGAAAAAACCCCGGCACCCCTCGTGTGATATTTATGAACTATATTCAATTATAGAAATATAATAGATACACAGAGGTATTCTTGCCCCTTATCTTGAATATTGAGAACGTTATAATTCAATACATTTTAATAGTCTAAATGCTCAAGCATACTAGTGTAACCTAGGCTACTAGACAACATCATGTAGTGTATGTTTCTGTACAGTGAGGGACATAATGTCAGATCAAACATCGTTAAAACAATCATGATATTATCGTAGACAATATACATCACACACCCTAGACGCAGCGCTCTAGAAAACGCAGTGTTCAAGATAAAAATGTAAAAAATTGATTTTTCCGTTTCACTGACCAGTCTTGTGTTTTTATCAGCAAAAACAAGTTTCTAGCACTCAAACAGCTGAAAATATGGCAGTGACAGAATTACACAGATGTTGTACCTGTCCCATCATCGTCTCCTTGTACTGTTTCTTTTGAGTGACCTTAATAGGCGGCATCTTAGTGACGGCAGACACCAGGAAGTTCATGAGGATGTCTTCACAGTTCGAGAGCTGGTCAACCATAGTCTTTAAGCTGCCGGGCAGGTAGTGTGTATACAAGTAGTTATAATACCTGCATTAGGAAAAAAGATGGCGCATTAAACACATTTATAAAAACCTGTCAAATTCAGGACAGTAATTGTTTCTCTTGAGGTATTTTCAACATTTCAGTTACAGGGGTTAGTCTGTGATTTTATTGCCGTCTGAATCCTCATCTCTGAGTTTACAGGAAGAGATCACTTTAAAATTCACAGTTTAAAGGGATAGTTCACCCAAAAATGAAGATGCTGTCAGTAATTACTCTCCTCATGTTGTTCAACCCCGTAAGACTTTCCTTCATCTTCGGAACACAAATGAATATATTTGTGATTAAATCTGAGCGCTGGATCACTCCTCCATAGGCTTCTGTGGGATCGAAACTTACCGGCCCAGAAAAGTTATGAAAGACATTGTTAAAATAGTCCGAGTGACTACAGTGGCTCAACCTTAAAATTATCAAGCGACGAGAATACTTTTTGAGCGCAAAAACAAACAAAAATAACGACTTTATTAGCCTATTTTGTTGCTGCTCATGGAGAGTGTTTCAAATCATTACCTTCCTCTGCAGGTCTAATGTCAATAGGCGCGTTTCCATTACAGATGTATTGGGAACGCATTGCGAAATGACGGCGTATCCATTAACCGATGTTATGCGACTAAAACGTCATTTTTTCCTCGTGCGATAATCATTCCACACATCATGGCGACAGATGTTGGTGGGTTTATATATATATATATATATATATATCACAGCCACTGCACAGGCCATTATTATTAACCGCAGGAGACGTGTGTGTGTGTGTGTGTGCGCGTGTGTGTGTGTGTGTGTGTGTGTGTGTGTGTGTGTGTGTGTGTGTGAGATCCAGCATTAATGGCCAGGAAAGCCTCTTATACTGAGAGCGGCTCATATGAGGAGTTTCTGGTGTTTCTCCTCATTTCTGCTTCTCTTGATTGTGGCGTTTCTCTGAGGTTTAGGATCCAGTATTCCTGTCATTCTTTTGTCTTTTATGAGTTTAATAAAGAACCGTCTCGTATTCTGTCAAACGCACCGCGTCATCTACGTCAGGCGACTATAAATGCGCAAACACTCTTCAAATTGCCTGATAAACCTCCTCATGCGAGCGTAAAAACCTTTTTGCGATAAATGGGAGTTTTTGCGAATTTTCCATTGAGTGTATTTTCAATTCGCAATTTCAATTTGCGCAATTTGAAGGGTAATGAAACGCGGCTACTGAGATATGGTTTAGAAGTCTGTTATTTGACTGACCTGTGGTAGAAAGCAGCTCCGGTCAGCACCATGGAGTAATCATTGGTCCACTTGGAGGTGTATCCCCAACGCTCCTTGTTCGAGTCCCAGAAATGGCTACGCGCAGGGTATCCCACAATCCTCTCTGGGAAACTTTGCCAAACAGTAAAGGCAAAATCCACCTGTGGGAATGAGTACACTATAAGTACATACTGAACATGCAAACATAAACTCTAACACTTTACAATAAGTTCACATGCAAGAACTAAGAATGACAAATGCTGCATTTGGATTTTGGACTGTCAAAATGGTCTACGTTTGGGCACCATTCACTTATATTAGATGGAGAAAAATCCTGAATGTTTTCCTTAAAGTCGCCCTGTGGTGAATATCAAGCTTTTAAAGTTGTTTATATGTCAATGTGGTGTTTTTAATGTGCTTTAAGATAAAGCATGTGTAAGTTCATAAGTCGACAGCATTGCTGAGTATTTTCTGCTTAAAACTGCAGTGAACCAAAGACAGTCTCAAAAACACGGTGTGAAATCGCTGGTGTTTCTGACGTCACAAACGACCTTGTAACCAATCAGATCAACGTGTGCTCGTCAACCAGTGGATCTCTGAGTGAGTGAGTGAGTGGAGGCGGGGCTCATTTGCATATTCACAGAACCGCCTATACTAAATGAGGCAAGGGTGTCGAGTTACATTCAAGCTATTTTAAGCCATGAAGAAATTATTTTCAAGGAAAAAATGTTTATGTCATTTTGTTGATCAAAGATTAGTTTTAAGGGATAAAATTATTGACAGGGGGACTTTAATTTAATAGGCTTGAGAGTGATATACATCTTGGATGGCCTTGGGGGTTGAGTAAATAATCCGGAAAATTAAATTTTTTTGGTGAACTAATCCTATAATGCTGATAATACAATTTAATAAGAGCAAATGAAATGTAAACAATTTCTGAAATAAAATGCTTGACACAAAATTCACAAAAACTAAGCATTTAGAAACATTATGATCGGTTGGAAAAAAAGACAAAGTAGTCTATAATAATGTCTAAATATATATCTAAATGCAAAACCTAATACAAGTAAATTATTACGTCTAAAAACAATGTTTCTAGCAACTAGGAAATACACAGCCATGATTATATATTTATAGTGGTTACACAATGGTATTACAGATGATAAATGGTGCATAAATAATTTTCAGTACCATAAAATCCCCTTATAGCCATCATTGTTTATGTTTTCCCTGATTCCTGTGATTTGTTGTAGCCAAAGTCCCTTTAAGCCAAGTAATTTCACTTGGTGGCCATCTTTGAAACATCTCTCAGGCAACAACACCCGTCTTAATTTTATTTCTTCTAAATCCTCAAATCATGACAAAAAAAAACTGCATTTTCAGCCAATGTGCATAAGCAGTCATAAGTGCTTCTAACGGCAGCTGCAGTGATGCAATGACTTTACCAGTCTGCAATTGGCTCTTTTATTTAGAAGGCGGGACTTATTCCACCATTTTGCGCGTCACACTTTCTCCAATTCATAGTGCACTGTCTTTGCATATCTAAGGTCTTTGTTGAAGCCCCCAGACTCACCTCAGTGGTCGAGAGCACAGTGTCTTCATCCAGACTCAAGACTGCATCTGTTCTCATGGTGTCATAGGGCAGGAATCGGCTGCTCATCACCTAAACATGTAGTCAAACACGTGAAACCTCCTCCAATATCTCAGACTTCAGGAACATAAACATTCAAGGCAGAGAGCAAAACGACGGCAGCAACAAATCTATACGCCATCCATCATGTGTCATCGCAGGCGAGTAAAACCACACACTTCATTTGATAAGATGAGAAAATAAAGACAGGTTGAAGAGGAGATTCACCTTGCTCTCGCCCTCGATTACGATGACTGGAACAGAGGTCACGGGCCAGCGGTGCTTCGCGGGAAGAGGCTTGTCACAGTTCCACAGGACAATGATCTGATACAAGGTCATCAGAGGTCATTCTACTATTAAATACATTTTTATATCATTGTTCAAAAGTTTAAGGTCGGTAAGATTCTTTAAAGGAACACACCGACTTTTTGTGACTTTATCTTATTCCCCGTATCCCCCAGAGTTAGATAAGTCCACACACACCTTCTCATCTCCGTGCGTGCCGTAACTCTGTCTGACACACACCGCTAGCCTAGCTTAGCACAAAGACTGGAAGTAAATGGCTCCAGCTAGCATACGGCTCCCAATAAGTGACAAAATGACGCCAACATTTTCATATTTATATGGTTTAGAAGGATCTTGTGTACAAATAACAAGGTCATATGAGACACAGCCATCTTTTAACCGTATACATACTGGGAACTATATTCTCAGAAGACGAAGCACTGCTACTTGGGCGGAGTGATACGGTGAATAAGCTAAAGTCCCAAAAAGTCGGCGTGTTCCTTTAATGTTTTTGAAAGAGCTCACTGCGGCTGCATTTATTTGATCAAAAATACTGTAAAAACAGTGAAATATTATTACAATTTAAAATAGTTGTTTTTTATGTGCATATATAGTAAAATGTTATTTATTTCTGTCATCAAAGCTGAATTTTCAGTATCATTACTCCAGTCTTCAGTGTCACATGATCCTTCAGTTCTAATATTGATTCTAATATGATAATTTGCTGCTCAAGAAACATTTATGATTATTATCAGTTGAAAAGAACAGCATTTTTATAACATGTTGACGTCTTAACTGTTAATTTGGATCACTTTAATTTCTTTCAGTATTAATTTCTTTCCAAAAAAAAAAAATCTTACTTTAGAATAGCACTGTCTTAATAAATAATACTACTTCATGTTCTTTTATAACAATATCCCAGTTAAATTTCTCTACTTTGTGAGTATAATGTTTTTTGGGAACAACATCCCATCCTGTTAGTCTTTTGTAAAAATGTCTTTAAATAACAATAGCCAGTTCCTCGGTGACATCACATTCTAGGAAATGACCTCATTTTGGAGGGAAAACAAACAACAGCAGAACAAACATCTGTGAGCATTAGCAATGGATCTGATGAGTTCTCTGATGCCAAAATAGCTAAATTAACTCTTATATGCCTTTATAATATCTTGTTCATTCAAGTTAGAATTCATAAAGTTGAAGTGCCTGAGCTTGACCAGAGCATATTTCTAAAAGCCTGATATTTGCTTTTATGGAAATGCATCCTTAATGTGTTTTTATGCAACAGCTGCTGAGCTATTTGTTGTTTCCAGAACTAATGAAACTGAAATAAACAAGCTGAAGTTGAATAACTAAAATTATTAACACAAAAACTGAAATAAATATAAATGAAAGCTAAATATATATACTTTTTTTTAAAATTACAAAAGCACGTATCAAAATAACTAAAAGTTAGACTCAAAATAAAATGGAAACTTTAAGTATAAAAATAAAAGCTCATTTAAAATATGAATAAATGCTAAAATAGTATTAATAAATAATATAATAGTATATAAATAACTGACCTGGGCACAGTACTGTGATTTAGCCACAGCCACTAGCAACTTGAAAACCGGTTGAGACTGAGATACGAGAGGCGTTACTGCGTGAATGACAGCGGTGAATTTCTGCTGTGGTTTAATACCTGTGGAGAAGATGATCAATATATTTAATTAGACAATTCATATATATATATATATATATATATATATATATATATATATATATATATATATATATATATATATATATATAACACTTACTCCATAGAGTAGATTTAATAGTATGTTGATAAAGGTGATGTAAGATATTTTGATCAAATACATTCTCTTGACCCAGTTTATTGTTCATTTACTAATATTAGTATGCCATTCATTTCAGTTTATCTCCTGCACAAGAGTAAACATTGCGCCTCCCAGACTCCATCAGAACACTGAGTATCCGCACAGATCCGTCAATCTCTTTCCAGCTCAACCAATAGCGTGAGTTTGGGGCGTGGCCAGGGCCGGTTCTAGACATTTGGAGGCCCTAGGCAATATTCATGTTGGAGGCCCCCCACCCCCAATAAAAAACTCTTGAAACAAATATGATTCCCAACCTTTTAATTTATACAACATTTAATTTTAAATGTTGTATATTTTTACTTACACAGTACATAAGTTTGGACACATTACTATTTTTAATGTTTTTGAAAGAAGTCTCTTATGCTCATCAAGCCTGGATTTATTTGATCAAAAATACAGAAAAATATATAGTGAAATATTATTACAATTTAAAATAATGGTTTTCCTATTTTACTATACTTTTAAATATATTTATGTGATGCAAAGCTGAATTTAGTGTCACGTGATCCTTCAGAAAACGTTATAATATTCTGATTTATTATCAAATGTTAGCAATGGTGCTTAATATTTATTTTATAACCTGTGATACTTTTTTTCAGGATTTTTTGATTATTAAAAACTTGTTTGAAAAAAGTCTTCACTATCACTTTTTATATATTTAACACATCCTTGCTGAATATTCTTTTTTTTTTTTAATCAAATAAATGCAGGCTTGTAGAGCATAATAAGAAAATTCTTTCAAAAACATTCAAAATAGTAATTGGTCAAGACTTTTTGCCAGTAGGCTACTGTATGTAGGCCTACATATTAATCAAACTTTATCTCTTTTTTTGTTTAATGAAGATGTTATTGTTATTTCGCTGTTTTATTCAATTTATTCACAGTTCCAGAAAGCCACTTCAGGAGATGAACATAGCCTAAGGCCGCGTGTCCACCAAAGCGTTTTTAGCCAGCTGAAACGCTAGGCGCTCTGCTGAAAACGCCTAGCTGTGGGCGCTTGAGCGCTTTGGCAGCGCTGCGTTCTTTTCAGTTGAGACAATTCGTTGCTATGATACAGAATATTCGCAGCGTTTACTTGTAAATGATTTCGCAGATAATTTGTTTCACTCTAAAAAAATATTTCCCATCCATTTTGTTCGGTTAGCTTTGCTGGTTGACGTCGTTGTACAGAAAGAATGTTGTGACAGTTGGTCGGTGTGGTTTTTGTCCCGCCCCTCCTCCACTGTGATTGGACGGTTGGTTAAAAGTGACAGTGATGAGCGTTGCGTTTTATCCAAAAGTTGAACATTTTTCAACTCTCGGCGACCAGTAAAAACGCCGAACGCGCAGCGCTTGAGCGTTAAATACACGCCCAGCGCCTCGTTACGCTCATGGCGTTTTAAAAACGCGGCGCTCCCATTGAAAACAATTGAAAACATACGCCAGGCGCGTGGAAAAACGCTTTACTGGACACACGGCCTAAGTGCTTTTATCATTTTTTTCATAGCTGCGGTATGGGCAGGGTTTTTCCCTCCCATTTAATCAATATTGACTGCAGATATTGTCATATTATTAAGTAATATGATATTATGCATTGCATTGTTAACTTAAATATGCTATACACAAATCGAGTGGAAGGGAAAGACACGGTCGCTACTGATTAGAAAAAAGTTCTAAACTGATATTATTGGCGTAACAAGTAGATGATGTCAGGGTATAATCTAATCATCAGCAGAATTTAGAAGATAGAGATCCTTTGTTTTAAACATTTAAAAATGTTGTAGTGTGTTGGCTTTTTAATTTTGAATACAAACGTCTTGACTTTTACTTTTGTAGCGTTTTTAGTCAGCTCCCGACGCGATGTTATTCATTATGCGCAAATTCAAAGCGTCGCGTCTGGGCACGTTAATGACGCTCACGCTCTTTTAAACTCGTAATAAAGCGGTGAATGACTTTTCCACAAATGACGCTGATCTACAGTACAAGTTTTTATTTAGAATACATTGCAATCACTCCAAAATAGATGACGACAACTCACACACCTGCATTACGAGCTGTGCTTCTTTGCGTGCCTATTTAGGCTTTTGCTTCACAGCACCTGATGGATGCGTCCGTTACACAAACTTTCAGAAGCCGGCACCCGCTTTGAAAGGGAAACATTAATTGGTTTAACTGCAGATGAGTGACAATTGGCGCCTCTCTCTCTCTCTATATATATATAGTCATGGGCTGGCGTTAATGTGACGTAATGTTACAGTCTTAAGATAAACATCGTCACTATTTTTAGGTAATTAATAAATATTGAAATACATTGTAGATAGGACATTTGTACATTTTTTTGTCCCTCTGTCTGGGCCCTTATCCCGCCAATCGGGCCCTAGGCACGTGCCTAGTTTGCCTTTGCGTTAATCCGGCTCTGGGCGTGGCTACTGAAGCAGGCGGAGAGTTTGGGGAGTGGCTACTGAAGCAGGCGGAGAGTTTGGGGCGTGGCTACTGTAGCAGGTGGAGAGTTTGGGGCGTGGCTACTGAAGCAGGTGGAGAGTTTAGGGGCGTGGCTACTGTAGCCGGTGGAGAGTTTGGGGCGTGGCTACTGAAGCAGGCGGAGAGTTTGGGGCGTGGCTACTGTAGCAGGTGAAGAGTTTGGGGCGTGGCTACTGTAGCAGGCGGAGGGTTTGGGGCGTGGCTACTGAAGCAGGCGGAGAGTTTGGGGCGTGGCTACTGTAGCAGGTGAAGAGTTTGGGGCGTGGCTACTGTAGCAGGCGGAGGGTTTGGGGAGTGGCTACTGTAGCAGGCGGAGGGTTTGGGGAGTGGCTACCGTAGCAGGCGAAGAGTTTGGGGAGTGGCTACTGTAGCAGGCGGAGGGTTTGGGGCGTGGCTACTGTAGCAGGCGGAGAGTTTGGGGAGTGGCTACTGTAGCAGGCGGAGGGTTTGGGGCGTGGCTACTGTAGCAGGCGGAGAGTTTGGGGAGTGGCTACTGTAGCAAGAGGAGAGTTTAGGGCGTGGCTACTGTAGCAGGCGGAGAGTTTGGGGCGTGGCTACTGTAGCAGGCGGAGAGTTTGGGGCGTGGCTACTGTAGCAGGCGGAGAGTTTGGGGAGTGGCTACTGTAGCAGGTGGAGAGTTTGGGGAGTGGCTACTGTAGCAGGCGGAGAGTTTGGGGCGTGGCTACTGTAGCAGGTGGAGGGTTTGGGGCGTGGCTACTGTAGCAGGAGGAGAGTGTGGGGCGTGGCTACTGTAGCAGGTGAAGAGTTTGGGGAGTGGCTACTGTAGCAGGCGGAGAGTTTGGGGAGTGGCTACTGTAGCAGGCGGAGAGTTTGGGGCGTGGCTCCTGAAGCAGGCGGAGAGTTTGGGGCGTGGCTACTGTAGCAGGCGGAGAGTTTGGGGCGTGGCTACTGTAGCAGGCGGAGAGTTTGGGGCGTGGCTACTGTAGCAGGCGGAGAGTTTGGGGAGTGGCTACTGTAGCAGGCGGAGAGTTTGGGGAGTGGCTACTGTAGCAGGCGGAGAGTTTGGGGCGTGGCTACTGTAGCAGGTGGAGGGTTTGGGGCGTGGCTACTGTAGCAGGAGGAGAGTGTGGGGCGTGGCTACTGTAGCAGGTGAAGAGTTTGGGGAGTGGCTACTGTAGCAGGCGGAGAGTTTGGGGAGTGGCTACTGTAGCAGGCGGAGAGTTTGGGGCGTGGCTCCTGAAGCAGGCGGAGAGTTTGGGGCGTGGCTCCTGAAGCAGGTGGAGGGTTTGGGGAGTGGCTACTGAAGCAGGTGGAGAGTTTGGGGAGTGGCTACTGTAGCAGGCGGAGAGTTTGGGGAGTGGCTACTGTAGCAGGTGGAGGGTTTGGGGCGTGGCTACTGTAGCAGGAGGAGAGTGTGGGGCGTGGCTACTGTAGCAGGTGAAGAGTTTGGGGAGTGGCTACTGTAGCAGGCGGAGAGTTTGGGGAGTGGCTACTGTAGCAGGCGGAGAGTTTGGGGCGTGGCTCCTGAAGCAGGCGGAGAGTTTGGGGCGTGGCTCCTGAAGCAGGCGGAGAGTTTGGGGCGTGGCTCCTGAAGCAGGCGGAGAGTTTGGGGCGTGGCTCCTGAAGCAGGCGGAGAGTTTGGGGCGTGGCTCCTGAAGCAGGCGGAGAGTTTGGGGCGTGGCTCCTGAAGCAGGTGGAGGGTTTGGGGAGTGGCTACTGAAGCAGGTGGAGAGTTTGGGGAGTTGCTACTGTAGCAGGCGGAGAGTTTGGGGAGTGGCTACTGTAGCAGGTGGAGGGTTTGGGGCGTGGCTACTGTAGCAGGAGGAGAGTGTGGGGCGTGGCTACTGAAGCAGGTGGAGGGTTTGGGGCGTGGCTACTGTAGCAGGAGGAGAGTGTGGGGCGTGGCTACTGTAGCAGGCGGAGAGTTTGGGGAGTGGCTACTGTAGCAGGCGGAGAGTTTGGGGAGTGGCTACTGTAGCAGGCGGAGGGTTTGGGGAGTGGCTACTGAAGCAGGCGGAGAGTTTGGGGCGTGGCTCCTGAAGCAGGCGGAGGGTTTGGGGAGTGGCTACTGAAGCAGGTGGAGTCAGTGGGTGTTCAGTCACACTTACCGAGTTCAGCGTAGAAGAAGGGGAAGTCGCCCAGATATGAGGAGTATTGTGGCAGGGTGAAGAGTCCTCCCGGCAACCGGTTCCACATCAGCGTGCTGCGGCCGTTGTGCTGAAACACACGGTCCTGGATGATCTGGGAGAGGACATCCAGAAAGAGTTTGGAAAGTTACAAGATGTTCTGATACAATTTTATGATCCCTTTAATGACTTTTCTGGATCACTGATGTTCATGAGAGCTATTACACCGTGTCCAAACCAGACGTGATGCAACAAATTTCCAGCAACAAGCAATTTGTCTGTCCACACCAGATGTGACAAAATCAATCAAAAATCACAGCCAATCAGAAGAGCGTGTGGGCGGAGTCTCTCTGCAAGCGCACTGCACTCACAACCAAATCAATAAGCACATAATCAGACTCATAAATATTTCATAATTTAAACATTATTGAAAATACATTCTGAGTCATTGATACAATCTTTGTCATAGAATACAATTGTTTGTTTACAGTTCTTGTTTCCTTTCATTTATTTTCAAGATCAGAGGTGAATTATCCATCGTCACTGCCCATCATATGCACACTTCGGAATCTCGCCGGAAGAAATAGGATAAATACTTTTAAGAGTACTGTGAATTCGGACATGCAACTCTTGTCTCTTACTGTTTTTTGCCTACTATATAGTAGATATGACTAAACATTCATCAATTTTATTGATCTGCCTGCATTGACACCATTATATGAGAAATGAAGTGAGCTAGACGATTTCTCCAGAGCGGCTATATATATAAATGAACTAAATTATTAACATTTTTACAACACAAATGAACCATCACTGAACTTACTTTAGCAGGACTTCTATGAAGGTGACTTGACTAGAGAAGTATGCGATTCGGTTGCAGCCTCTGATTAACATGGTGAAGATGCTTTTTATTGTGTCACGGCATCACTTGTTCGACAAACATTAGCAAGGCTCAAATTTCATGAGCGTTTAAAGAGCCTAACTTTCATAAACATGAGGCCAGCTGGACCGAAGCCATGTTTATTCGGACACATATTAATGCTCGGCATCACAGATCCACCCTTCAAGACCTGACCCAGGTGTCCTCTTACACACCAACAGCAATCCAGCACATCTCAGAACTACAACACTTCCTCCAGGGAGAGGCGTGTGAAACCAGAGCCTGAGACCGGCCAGATGGAGCTCCGGTTTCATTCAGGAATAGCTCCCGAAATGACTGATCACATGCAAGTCATTCTATTGGGAGGGTAAAAGAATTTGTGCAACAAAAAAACCCGGAAAAATTATATTTTTCCATTTGAAAGAATTTTTTTTTTTGCATTGTGACATTATGTGGGGGGAAATATATAGTTCTCATTATGGTATTTGTGACTGATTTAAATAGTAAAATATTTATACATAATGAGCATATTTATGCTAATTTTACTAAAAAAATGGATGATTCTCATTATAGTATTATCATTAAATCATTTAAAATTATGAGAATTACAAATAAACCCATAATTACATCTGATTCTGGATACATTACAGTAATGCGAACTGTGGAGTGAAAACGGGCTCAATAATCACGATGCAAAAATCTTAATGGTCCTAAAATGCAATTTTCGGTTTGTTTTTCAGGGTAAATTATGATCCGGGCAAGTTTTTGTGGGATTCATCCGATCGGATTTAATGGCCTCGTGTCTTGGCCAAGATGTTCATTGATCAGGACGTTGCTCACCTCTAATGTAGTGAGCACGATCTTCTCCACAGAAGAGAAGTACGCTTCCCACAAGAACTGCGTCTGCTGGCGGAGAGACAGAATGCGATCTTGATGGATGGAGCGAACCGTCGATGGAATCTGTGGAGAGAAGCGAGCAGTGAGATAATGTTTTGTTTGTCTACTTGACAGGCCTTTCCAATCGAAGGCACCAGATGCAATAACTCAGAGAAACTGAGCTTTTTCAGTACGTAAAGGAAGTTTCGAGAGTAGATTAAAGGAAGAGTTCACCCCGAAAAGTGAAAAGTCTTCTTATTCACTCTCATGGATAGATAGAAATAGATAGATCTAGATAGATAGATAGATAGATAGATAGATAGATAGATAGATAGAACTAGATAGATAGATAGATAGATAGATAGATAGATAGATAGATAGATAGATAGATAGATAGATAGACAGATAGATAGAAAGAACGAGACAGATAGATAGAAAGAACGAGATAGATAGATAGATAGATAGAACTAGATAGATCTAGATAGATAGATAGATAGAACTAGATAGATAGATAGAACTAGATAGATAGATAGATAGATAGATAGAAAGAACGAGATAGATAGAAAGAACGAGATAGATAGATAGATAGATAGATAGATAGATAGATAGATAGATAGATAGAACGAGATAGATAGAAAGATAGATAGAACTATAGAACTAGATAGATAAAACTAGATAGATAGAACTAGATAAATAGATAGATAGAA
>CM060631.1:1625000-1640000 GCA_030578275.1 Meda fulgida | reverse complement strand
CACAAACACACATGTGCATCAAACACCTCCGCCAGGCAATCCTAAACTCACACACAATTCAAAACACACTGTTAAGCCTCATATCTGCACACCGCCAGACTACCTGAAAGAGCACAGCCACACTATATTACACAGGCATGAGCATCACAATAGGGTTACACTTTATTTCAAGCTGTCATTGTTACGATGTAATTATACATTTAAGTACTGAGTAATATTAATGAACAACATGTACTTATTATAGGATTGGGATTTGGTTGAGGATTAGTTGCATGTAATTATGCATAATTTACTGTTATTACGATGGAAGGGGAGAACCGGGGCGAAAGTAACAGCGATTTTCTCAGAGCCCTGACTATATTAGCATTTCATACTATAGCCGTATTCACACGGGATTAGTTTTATCTGGGGACCACGTGTGATTTAGAAATTTTACTCAAATTTACTGATTTATCACCCGGATATGACGTCAATAGGCTATTGCTTGGAAAAGTCTTGCCGTTATTATAGGTGTAGATGTATGATATATCAAAAACAGAATAATGTTCTTACCGGATACTGCTATACATGTCATTCATCTCTATCTAATCATGCTTTTTGTTTTTGCTCTTCTGATGATTTTCAGCTTTCTCTTTCTGCAGATTGTGTATTTGGTGCTAGCAAAATGACCCAGCACCCAAAATACTATCAAAACACTCCAACGCCGCCTCCATTCTTCTTGAAGATGGATAAAAAGGCCGGCATGAAACAAAAACCTTGAAAAAAATGTTCGGCGAAATATCGCAGGTCATTTGTGGGGGAATTTTTACTTTACAAATTACAGTCATGGCCGATTCACACGGGATTAAGATCACAGACGACCTCCGCAATTATTACAAATGATTAGAGGTCACCAGGTGATACTGATCCACTGCGAATAGGGCTTAAGACAGCAGGTTCAGTACACAACCCTTGACGGAGCTGCCAAACATCACGTCATTTCCTGATCGTGTCCCACGGTTCAAAAAATTATTGAAACAGTTACTTTTGAAACATTTGATTAAACTGAAATTTAAAATGAAAATGTAAATTACCTATTTTACTATTTTATCTTTTGCAAAGATAAAGGCCAAGATATGTTAGCAGTTATATAACAAGGTCATACTCAGGTATTTTAGGCTAAAAAAAAAAAAAGATCTAGCAAAAAAATCTAGCTTGTATTTTGTTGTTACTTTTGACCCAACTGACGGGGTCGAAAGTAACATGAGCAGTCTTATGTTCAAAGCGAAATTATAATTAAGTTGTGCTACATTTTTACAAAATACCACCTGGTATTGATAGACCACACTTGTGAGTGACTGACCACAGCAAAAATGTATCTCTGTGTAAACAATCATTCTATGTTAATTAATCTTTTTTTTAATAAATGTATTTATTTTGTATTGCAAATTAAAGGATACAAGACATTAGTGAGAAGAGAGAAAAAAAAACAAGGGGGACATAAAAAGAGATTGAATTAGGATTTGTGAACTACACAAATCAATACAATTTTACATTTTGTCAATATAAAAAATGAAAGGTTCTTTACAACAGACTCAGTGATATTATTTGTTTTAGAAACCTTTGAGTTTAAAGGTTTTGACATTTTCCTAAAAGAAGAAAAAAGGGACTTTATATCAGAGGAGAATATTCTTAAATCAGGATCATTGAATGCTTCTGTCTTTATGAAGATGAAACTTGCCCAGAAGACAAAGTAATAATACCGTATAATCAAGATTTTTATTGTTAGAATGAAAATTGTACAAGCACTTGTTGGAGGAACAATAGTGGAAAAAGTGTCAAGCCACTTTGATTTCTTTTGGCCACCGATGATGGATGATGCAACATTTATTATTTATAAACGATTAGCTCGGTAGAATAGGGTAGATATCAATTCATTTCTATATCAATGGATGGGTCTATCATTCATTTCGAGAGACAAAAAGTTCTTGACTTATCTTAAACTTATCTTACCACGTGTAGGTTTAGCTGGCCCTAGTCTTCTCTACTCACTTTAAAATTCGTTTTCTTTTTCATTTTCTTTTGTTGCCTGTCTTTAGCTTGCGTGAGATGGCCTCTTCTGACCCCGTTTACTCCTTACGCATTAAAACATTCTCCACATGGCTTCTGGAGCAACATTACAGTAGATATTGGAAATATATGAATTTGTTTTCTTACAGTCTATGGTGTGAACACACAAAATACACATTTATAGGCATATATGTATATGTAAATCTCTCTCTCTCCAAGTAAAGAGTTGAACTGCACACTCACTCAAATATGTTGATTATTTCCAAAATCACATGATAAAACCCACATTAAAAACTTTTCCCATATGGTTTGAATGTAAATTCTGTTTTGAGTTGTTTCTTATAAATGAGATGATCTAATTATAGAATTTATATCTTACTATATTTTTTATATACTGGTCTGGACTAAAATATAGGGTATGTGCACTTAATGTGGGTTTTATTACTCTGTCTTTACCAAATTCTTTTTAACTTGCATCTCATAAAGGTGTGTTTGCTTTAGCAATAAGAAAGTGAAAATCTCTCTCTCTCTAAACTTATAAACAGCCATGTTTTTTTTTACGACTTACAAAATAAACCACTTACAGAGACATACATGGACATGTTTTAAATGTCATTTTCAATTTTCTCTGCCCAGTCCATCATCGGTGGCCAAAAGAAATCAAAGTGGCTTGACACTTTTTCCACTATTTTTCCACCAACAAGTGCTTGTGCCATGCAACACACACACACACACACACACACACACACACACACACACACACACACACACACACACACACACACACACACACACACACACACACACACACACACAAATCACCATGGATGTTCTTTTTAATTTTGTTAATGTTTAATTTATTTTTTCAGTGAGCTCGAGGGAGCTCTTTGACAGGAGGATAGAAAATTAGTTAAAGAAGAGGGGCAATCCATAGGGGAGTTATCATAATTCATAAATGATGTTAATAAAAAAAAAATTGTGAACAACAATATTGTCTCTTTCTTCTAAATGGCCCTTGGAATTTTAGAAAAGGGATAAATTGTGTTTGTCTTCATAAAATGCTGTGTAGGACACTGTTTTGTAGCTGTATGACGACCAATAGAGAATAGAACAGCAGATATTTAATTAAGGATCCTTATGATTACACAATACTGTATGTCTACTGTACGGGTTAATATCTAAATGTAACTTTATATAAATTCATAACATTTCACTCAGTCTCCCATATAAAAACCTATACGGTGATATATATATATATATATCGATATATATATACACCAATATATATACGGCCTATAACTGCAGTAGGTCATATATACTTGTCATAACATAGTTGATCCAACTATATGTATTTTTAATTTTTCAATTCACAAAAATACATAGTCTTTTGTAGGCTGAGTGAAGAGAGCGAAGCCCAACTGAATATCTACAGACATTTTTATCCGTGCAGATCTACACTGTAACGTTAACATTTAAATGAACAAAAAACAAAAAAATTGTCAAGTCTATGGACGGGTTATTAATGTGTAAGAGTATTTAATTATGTTATTTCGCAGGATATCCCCCTACTGGACGCATCAGGAACAACAGGGGCGTATATCTACCGGCTCCAGGTCTGGTGACGCAAAAGTGTGTGAAATTCGATGTAGTGTGCACTCCAGGCGGCTAGGTGGCGATGTGAAGCACTGACACACAACAACACCAATATCTGAAAATATTTTTTGTACAACTGCTGAAAAGAGTCTATATGTTTATCAGAGCTGCGAGGGCAACTGGAAGGTCCGGCGGATGGAAATAATCCGACATGTTGGTTGTTATGTTCCTGTACTGGCGCATGCCTGTGACGTAACGCGTACGTGACGAGAGCCACCGTGAGCAGATTTGCGTTTTTACCCTTTAGACGGGAACGCGACGGTGGAGCGTTTTTAAGATTTCCACTCTGGAGGGTGGATTCACTTTTTTGCGTTTTCAAGCCCCAAAAACGCCATCGCCGTGTAAACGAAAGGCACCTGATAAAATATTTGTACGTTTTCATCCGCGAGCGTTCTCGTGTAAACAGGGCCTCAATGTAGTATTAGTATCTCAATAGGAAGAAACTGTAAATATGTATACAATCATTTATAATAAATACTGCAATATTCCATAAAAGAGTGAGTATACCTGCAGAGCCTCCAGGAACCGGAAAGAGCCCAGGCGGCGTCCTCTCGGCACGAGACAAAACGTGGAGTTATGCAGCATTTCTTTATAGTCGTACCTGACGAGGAAAAGGAGGAAGAGTATATTAAGAACATCCTGAAAACATCCTGGTGCGAGAAAACAGGAGGTGCACACCCTATTCACATGGAAAACCAGTTAGTGCTCATCACATCTCACACAGACGGCCTGAAAACACACACGCACTGCAAAAACAACAACATATGATTCACAAATACTGAGAAATGTGAAAAACTACATAGAAAGACCCACAGAAATGAGTCAAACACAGACGAGCAACGCTGCGGAGATGTGAAGGGTTTGAGTTTTCCAGCATGTATTGAAATGCAGCATGAATAAATTATGCGGTTATAGGATTTTTGTTCACCGTTATTGAGGTTTGTGTGTCAAGTGTTGAGGTACAAGCTTCTGAAACTGAAAACTAATCCCAGATATCTTTGCTTTGTTATGCTTCTGAAACCTGAAACTAGTGCCCTATAAAGCTATAAATATAGCTACCAAAATATATCAATGTATTGTGAAATTTATTGGCTGAATGTGCATTTTCTATGAACAAACTAATTGAAAAGTAGTGACAATGTTTAAGGCAATAGTCAAATGTACGTTTTCTCAACAGTTCCTTTATAACAGTATGAAAGTGTGTCAGAGTTTAGAGATGTTCTCACAGATCTAAAGGCCAAAGTACCACAACAAGCCAAAATAGCAACACTGTCAAGCTATGTTAATTTAAATATTTTAGTAATACAATAGAGAACAGAATACGACATCTCCCAATGCAATGAAGCATGTCATGCATTATTACATTTGATAAAACAATATGAAGTTTTTATTTTTATTAAAACAATGTGAATGGATGAAATGTGGATGATAAGATCAGGAAGTTAAATTAAGAAAGTCCATTTGGATTTCATATTGACTATAAAAAATTTCCTCGGTTCAGTGTGACTTGTCGATTTCCACAAAAAAATCCTTTCAACTTGGCGTAAAAAAAGAAATTAATACTGTGTATATATATATATATATATATATATATATATATAAATAATTTTAAATATTCACAGAAAATATTATTTAAATGAAATGAAAATGCAACATTTGGCTATAAAATTAATTATATATTTAACGTGGCACTGTAATGTAATGTATTATGTGACCGCAAAATAGCAAATAGTTTGAAGTGTTTACACTGAAATCTTACACAGTATTTAAAAGAACTTACACTGCGAGGCTGTTGAACGCTTGAATCTGATTGGTTGATAAAGGTGTGCAATTGTTTTCAGGGAAACGCCGGCTAAAGTAGTTCAGGCAGGTTTTGACCGCATTACAGCTCCATATCACTGCGCCAAATGATTGAGTTATTTCAAAGGTCTTTACAGCCGAGAACAGCAAAAGAACCAAAACCCACAACAGTGAACAACAGGATACAAACAACACATTATTACCCTGTTTTTGCCACAAAATTAAGTTATATTATGTACAGAAAGCACATACTCTCTTTCTCCCGCTCAAACACACACACACATACAGTACAGACACCTGGTGTCAGCGCTGCTCTGATGGTTTTATGCGTGAAATAGTTTAGCAACGTAAAAGCCACATGACATTTCTCACTAGCGAGGAAATAACAGTGCTGTTTTTGAAGCAGATAAACGTACAGTTTCACTGTTAGTCGAGACGCTTCTGCCGAACACTGAGAGATGCACAGACTCAGGTAATTCACACACACTTAATCTCTCTCTCTCTCTCTCTCTCTCTAATAACTGCATTATTAAACTGCATCAATCTGCTATCAATGTCTCAATCCTCCTTTACTAGCTCTAAAATGACGTTTTGGAATTAGAAATTGAGACGTGGGATGAGATGCGTAAGAAATTAGTCCTACACATGAGAACATTTTAAGGACAAAAACCTGAAAAATGTCTTGAAATATATAATCTGAACAATGTGTCGAGGTAACCACAGTATAAGTTGATGTATAATTGACTCCGGCACGTTGAATTATTAGCAAATAACGCACACCTGAGGCCGAGGGGTAACGCTATGAGTCTTGGCCGCATCACCACCTCAGGTGTGCATTATTTTCTAATAATAGCCTTTATTCAATTATTCCTTAAAAATAGTAAGCTGTACACAACAGTTCATTAGTAGCTAAAGTTTTTAAACAAATTGGCATTTTTACTGCAACCAAGATGTTTGTAGCCAATATAGATGTATTTGTCATACACCAGTTGGATTTATAAATCTTTTGGTTAGCTTGAAACAACATGGCATTAAAAAGAGTGACAGACATTTATCTTTATAATATGAAGTGTTCACAGATAGTCAGGAGAGAGCTTTCAGAAATCCCCGTTCACGCTCTCGACCTCTCGACCTCTGCTTTGTACGTTGGACTTGCGCTACGGCGGGATAAAAGCTCAGCAAACGCACAGACCAGCGTTTCAGTCGGCACTCGGATTAAGGAGCTGTTTGGAATTCCTAACGCGCCATTCTCCTTTCCCGCCCGTCTTCCCCTCTCTTACACATTCTCCCCGGCACTCCCACGTTCCCCATTCCTTCTCCGTCCTTTCTCCAGCGCGCTATCAGTGATGCAGTGCATTATAATGCGGGATCAGCGGACAGCCAGACAGAAGCTGAACCCTAAAGAAGTGCTGGGTACCCAATATTTATATCACAGTACTTTTCAGAATTATACCATATGGCGTTTTATTTTGTTAGTTTTTTGGATGGATGTTAACCATATTTTCTATTGATTGAGAGACGGAATAGACCTTATGTAGCCCCGCCCCTTTTCAGCGCTGCTCTCGTTGTTTTTGACTTCCGGTATTTTCACAGCGATCTTGCGTATATCACTCTTAAAAATAAAGGTTCTTAAATAGGGGCCATAGAAGAACCATTTTGGTTCCCAAAAAACCTTTCAGTGAATCGTTCTAAAAAGAACAATTTTTTGACCATATTAATAATCTAAAGAACCTTTTTCCACTATAAATAAACTTTTGTGGAACAAAATGGTTCTTTATGGAGTCAATGATGCAGAAAAAGAACCATTACATTACATTTAACAGAATGATTATTTATCTTACACAAACCTTTCTCAAAGTTAATAAAACATTGACTTTTGGGATGTTTGAACTGACACGAGGTGGAACGAGCGGCAAATCATCTCAGAAAATGGTTATTTTTAGAACGATTCACTAAAAGGTTTTTTGGGAACCAAAATGGTTCTTCTATGACCCCTATTTTGGAACCTTTATTTTTAAGAGTGCAGTTATGAATAAACGGCTCGTTTAAAAAAATTCGACATTTGTTAAGACATCTGCTTAACAATGCTTATGATAAACATTACAATGCTCATGAATACTTTCGTTAACTCCACAATAAGTAAATCCACTTCACCAGCGTATAAGTCCTCGACTGCGATGCCATAGAGATATACAGAGCGCCCGCAAAACCGGAAGTTCAAAGACAATATTCTGAAGATGTCGGCGCTCGTTTCTCTGGCGCAGAAGGTCTATACTGCAGTAGTTTGACTATTTTACTGTCATTAGTGAATATTATAGAAATATTGCACACTAGTGTTAATATACAGTCTGTAAGGCCCCGCAAAAATGACATGTTTACAAAGGGGTCCGCCACGATAAGATTTTATTTTTATTTGTCACATACAAAATTATATAGAGAATATATAACCAGCACTGAAATGTAAAAACAGGTCCGCTCCATGGATACTGTGATTTTTATCAAAATACAAACACAAGAAGAAATTATGAATAAATATAGATATGAAAAAATATTTTTTTGTGTGTGAAATGTGCAAACTAATTATTCATTTATTATTACATAATAGTAACAAAAAAGTGTCAGTACATTGAATACTCTTACTGATTGAGACAAAAACATGTACTTACTATAGGTTTAGGGTAGGGTTAGGGTTTGGTTGAGGGTTAGTTGCATGTAATTATGCATAATTTACTGTTATTACTATGGTAAGTACATGGTAAGTATGTAACATGTAACAAGGACACTGTAAAATAAAGTGTTACCAAATAGTGCAACCCCAGTTTTATTCTTGCTTCATGCATTCTTTTGTATCAACACTTGAATGTGGGTAAGTTTTATAAAAAAGCAACATTTGTGCAAAAAGCTGAGCTTTAGCTTATCCTGGGTCGACATTTCATTCAGTAACATTCAGCAGTTTTGATTTATATGTTTATGAAAATCATTAACATTGAATACTCTTACTGATTATTAAGTGGTCATATGATGTTAAGAAACTGACACATTAAGCGACATAAACTGGTATTGCGGTATAATAAAAAATCATATCATAACAAGAACAAAACGGTATAACCGGTTTAAAGATTCATTCATTCCTTCTGCAATTAAGTTATTAAATACCACAAAGTAGTTTTTTCTCTCTCTCTAATGTGTGTTATTGTGCTATTTTCTATATGTTGTATGATGCAGTGGTTTTGAGCCCAAGGCAAATTTCCCTCTGGGACAATAAAGTATCTTACTTTGCCTATTGGGTATGAGCCGGTACACCGCCAGAACTACGCTAGCGCTCGCAGATGAGAGTCGGCAGGGGTTTCGGGATGTGGGAATGACCTCGGATGACCCGCTGGATCAGTAGGAAACCTGATATAGGGTGTCTGAAAATAGGGCAGGGTAATGCACTCAAAATACTTCATAATTCATCAGAAGCACAGAGCGTATCCTATCAGGTCATGGCCGCTTTCATTGTGTGCAGACTAATCATTTTAATATCAATCTTAACTCTTTCCCCGCCAGCGTTTTTGAAAAAAGTTACCAGCGAGCACCAGCCTTTTTTTTTAAATATATTTCACAAAAATGTCATGCCGTCCAGAATATTTTGCTGTGTGAATATCTGAACATGCAATATATCAAAACAAAAAGAGAACAGAGCCTCTGCTTTTTAAATAAAATCACCCGTTTTGGTAACACTTTATTTTACAGTGTCCTTGTAGTAAAAACTACATAGTAAAAACTATGCCTAATACCATGCAACTAATCCACAACCAAAACCTAATTCTTCCCTAACCCTAAAGTATGTAGTTGCTTACTATTACTCAGTACTTAATTATATAATTACACTGTAACAATGACAGCTTAAAATAACGTGTTACCCACTATTTTAAGCTGTCATTGTTACAGTGTAATTATATATTTAAGTACTGAGTAATATTATTATAATATTTAATAACATGTACTTACTATAGGTTTAGGGTAAGGTTAGGGTTTGGTTGAGGGTTAGTTGCATGTAATTATGCATAATTTACTGTTATTACTATGGTAAGTACATGGTAAGTATGTAACATGTAACAAGGACACTGTAAAATAAAGTGTTACCAAATAGTGCAACCCCAGTTTTATTCTTGCTTCATGCATTCTTTTGTATCAACACTTGAATGTGGGTAAGTTTTATAAAAAAGCAACATTTTGTGCAAAAAGCTGAGCTTTAGCTTATCCTGGGTCGACATTTCATTCAGTAACATTCAGCAGTTTTGATTTATATGTTTATGAAAATCATTAACAAGACCTTCAACATTTATTTCAATACATTCACACTTATAGCCATATCACAATCTGGATTTACTTTAAAATCTCATGCAGCACGTCCTATAATCTTCCCATTCCACAAAAAAAATGTTCTTCACACTAAGAAAAATGTGTTTTTTTTAAAGAACTGATTGATGAAAGGTTCTCTTAGCAACTAAAATTGGAAACGTTCAGTGACTGCGCAAAAGCGTGATGTTGATGTCGAAGGAGTGTCTTTAAACTCACCGTGAGTCGTCGGACGGCGCTCACCCAATGCAAAACTCCTCTATCAAGTTGACAAAGCGTGTAAAAAATTTATTTGCAAGAAAAAAAAAATAGAAAAAAAAGTTGACAAAGCGTGCAAAAGGCATCAGAAAAAAACAGGAAACTAGAAGGCGGCCAAACTGTGTTTGTTATGTTTACTGTGGCGTTGTTGCCATAGCAACAGGTTGGCATGGGTGGCATTTGTGCCTTAAATCAGATTAGTGGAAATGAGAGCTGCTGGTTTCACCAACGCTGCCAACCTGCTAGCAATGACTCAGAACAAGATTAAACCCGTGCTCGACGTCCCGTTCAACAGCAGGACTGCAGATACTGAAGATGAAAGCACTCGGTTTGTGGATGACGGTGAATTCACGGCTACAGATTTATGATGCTGCGTTCGGTCTTATTAAAGTCTATAATATAATAAAGTGACTCGTCTCCTCGTGTGTGGCTTAATGGACAAATCTCATGATTACAAATAGCAAAATAGTGTATTTGGAATATTGTAATATAATTTTTTGTCTGTTAAATCCCCCCAATACAATATTGTACAGTGAGCTGCTCTTTTATATGCTCTTATACATTTCAAAAAATGAAAACATCATTCAAGCCAAGTTATGAAGCAATAGATGGAAAATCATGAGCATGTAGTGATAGTAGTAATACCATGGTTTATGGTTTATAATCATTCATTCAGTATCGTTTTAATCAGCAAAATGCATTAAATTGATAAAAAGTGACAGTAATGACACATGACACAAATATGTGTATCTTGGCCACAAATTAAGAATTTGTTCCCTCGAGTTATTAATTAATTCCCTCATTTTGACTGAACTAAAACGCTGGAAATGATTTATATATTATTCTAATATATTATTTGTTCCCTAATTATTACAACATGGCCAGGATTTAGTAAAGGGATGGGATGAATTATTATATTGTGCCTCCAGTCACTGCCAACTACATGATTTGCCTTTAGCTTGTTACACAAAAGATGCCTTTGACTTCCAAAAACAACAATGCATGTTAACAGCAAATGTGCAATGCTTGCATTCGCTGTCTGTGCAATCAAGAAAATAAGACATCAGTGGCTCAGACACAACTGGTCCAGTTATCCTCTGCTGACAGCATGCCTATTTAAAGCCATGCAATATAATGAACTTAATTATATTGCATGTAGATGTCAAACAACAAGCACGTTTTGAAGTACTTTAAAATGGAAGTGTGTCAACTAGTGGTGCCAAATGGTTTTGCAAAACTAATGACCAGTTTCAGACAGATAGTCCCGCCCCCAAAATCATACTTTTTATTGGAAATTTGAAAAATGGAAATTTCCATTTTTGGATGAACTGTTCCTTTATTGCTGATAATACAATTGAATAAGAGCAAATAAAATTTACTCAATTGCTTATATACAATTTTGACCCAAAATTCACAAAAACTGGTTGAAAAGGTTGTATATGTACTGGTTGTATATCTGACAAGGTAGTTTTAATAATGTCTAAATATATACTCAAATGCAAAACCTAACATAAGTAAATTATTATGTCTGAAAACAGTGTTCCCAGCAACTAAGACATACACAGCCATGTTTAATTTCTTCATTTTCCCGGCTTGACCGGAGCTTCTAACGATGATGTAATCACTTTCCCAGTCTGCAATTGGCTCCTTTATTTAGGAGGCGGGACTTATTCCGCCAATGGCGTGTTGCACTCAAGCGGCAACATTTTAAACTGAAAAATGAAGCCGACCTGGAAGTGCGTAAAACTGCACTACATGTAAACTCCGCTAGGGGCCGGTCCCAAAAGGGAGCAAATGTCCATAGACCCCCATGTTAAAATGTCAGTTTTTCACAGCATAAATTCATGTTTTTACAGGTTGGTCCCATGGACTTTTATTGTATTTTTCGATAGGATCCGAGTGCCTGACAACTGTGAGGGGGGTGAATTTTTTTCTAACTCGTTAGTTTCGATCGTATTTAGATATAAAATGTATGACAAATAAGGGCGTGGTTAACTTTGATTGACAGCTTGATTGACAGCTGATAACGGGCTGCGCCGAGTGGAATTCCTGATATTAGACGTCTCGGCCATGATCCGACACGACACATCACACCTCCTCTGATCCTTTCTGAACATTTTGAACAAGATTTTCCAAGATGGCGCCGCCCACACCCCCCATAAACGGCTCAAAACCGTTCTTCAGAAAGTCTATGGGTGACGTCACAGACGCTTTGTCCATATTTTTTACATTCTATGGTTGCACTCTATGTTACGCTGTCTTTGCATTTTTAACAGCTTACAGTTCCATTTCAATACACTGGTGCAAAAATACACACTTTAACATGATTTACAATGTGTTGCTGCTGCAGAATTAATGTTTTTTTTTGTAGCCAAAACCCAGGAAAAACTTCCGGTTCCATCGTCTGGATAAAATGTGTTTTTGGTTAAATGCCTGAAATAAGGTCTTTGGTTAACACAAGCACATTTATTTCCACGTATTATTCAACAAACATAAAATAAATCAGTAATAGCGGCTAAAAGGGACTACGGAGGTTGAGGCTTTCACAGCCTCATGCCATTTATAATCATTCTTGCACAAACTATCAAACTCAAACTTTTAGGGAAAATCTTTTTTATGAAGTCTGAAAGGAGTTATCTGAAGCTTTTTATAGCCTTTGTAGATTTTGTTTATATTATTGTTTATTTAATGTTAGCTTTTGCAGATTGTATTTAGGCTTTAAAATTCACATGTTGATGAACAAAAACGTGTAAGAATCATATACTTTAGTTGGAGCTTATTTTATGCTGGATTTTTACGGAGGGAACGTGCAGGGTGAAGCTAATCACTTCAGCGCTACTGAAAACAACCATCTGGATGGTTAAATGCTCTACATAAACCCAACGCAGCTTCCAAATGAACTAACTTTTAAACAAAGCACGTTTGGTAAGAAACTAGGACAGAGTCGCAAGGTCTTCGGTCTCTCCAGTCGTAACTTTGCTTCGAGTTTCTTTGACTGGGTTAAAGGCTGAAGGCTAAGGCTACTTAAGTTTATCCACTGTCGTGGCAGATGGTCCAAAATGATGTCTGGCCTCAAGGGCAAGTACAGCTGATTAAATATCCACTGCAGACTGTGTCATTAATCATAACGACTCGAGTTAATATCATCCTGCGCTGTCCTGTAATTATGCCGGGAATTCACACTTGGGTCTTCATGGGATTATTCTCCGAGCTGCCAGCATAAAAAAAACCTTGTACTCTCCAAATCAACAATCCAGGTGTGTTTATGAGGAGGATACGGTGGTATTAAACTCCTTGCCCAGGTACAACAAGAAAACTTTGTTGTTTAAAGTCTTTAAAAAGTGCCACTTTCCATGCTACTAAATGCTGCATGATGTATCGAAATAAAATCGATGATGCGATATGGTTTAGTGTATAAATATATATATATATATATGCGATAACTGTTTCAGAGTGAAGCGTGTCATTTACACACCTGATATCATGTGTTTAAATAACCTGCAGTGCGTATTTATATTTGCAGGGAACCCGCCATAATAAACACTCGATAGTTTACCATTCGAAAAAAAAAATTTTTTTTAGATGAAATTATTAGTATTGTGATTTTACTGTAGAATACAATAAAATCATTATTATTTTATAGTCTTATTGAATTGTCAAAACAGTGAAAATATGGCCTTGAAAACAGATTTTTCAACATTTTCCAAAAAGGAAATGTTGTAAGATTCACAATTTTCATTCAGAAATTGCTAGTAAATTTCACAAATAATTACAAAGAAATGGCAAGTAACATTTAATTGAATATGTTATTTTGAAGTACATAGATCAAGTATTTTAGTTTAAAAAAAAAAATCTTGTAAAAATTGCTGTAAAATCCATCTTTTTTTTATTTAAAAACTTCAAAAAATATATTTAATTCTGATCACAATTTCTTTGTTTAAAATAGAGATCATGATTCTCCCACAATTCTGAACAGACAACTAAAGAAAATAACATAGTGAAGGTTCTTGACAATGTTAAATGCAGTTTTCTTTTTTTCAGCTTGAGTGAATGATTCAATGACTCACTCATACAGACTTCACTTGTTTCATTACTGGGTGAATCATCTGGTGTAATGATGCAACTGACACAATATTATAAGCGTCAAATGACTTTCAAAAAGTGATTTACTTTATTTTAATCGCTACCATAGACATCAGTGTTTATATCGCAACTATCCAAATACTTCTGTGATAATCTGAATTATTGTAACAGAAATAATGATCCGGTGCAGCCCTACATGCAACAACGGCGCGCTCCAGCACTCCCGCTTTTCCTTCCTCCGTGATAAGCACAGCGCGGTCCTGTCTTTGAGATTTCCCGTCCTTATAAAAAGCGGGAAAGGAAGGGTCAGGGAATCAGTGAGCTGGCAGCGGCGGGTCCCGCTCTAATGGTCTCACTAGCCCGACACTGGCGCCGGTTACCCAGCTAGCGCAACCAGGAGCGCGTCTGGCTGTCGCTTCCCCGAATAAGTGTGTGTGTTTTGTTAGTTTGTGGCTGGATGGGACAGGTTGACCCTGACCATCTGCTCGACCCCTAGATGCTGCTCCCGTCCGACTCCGAGCTGAATAAACCATCATCTGCCGCATGTTCTTTTGCTCAACATGCTGTTAATGTGCAACCAGCGCAAGTGCAGGTTTAACTGGACACTTTTAATCTGAAACTCTAGGACAAACAAGGTGATTTAAATTGCATTGTGGACAAAACATATATGTGTCATAGTGAGATGGATAATTTCAGCATAGGCTAAAAGAAATCAATATGATGAAACATTGTTTCTATTACCATTCAAATTGCGAATACGCTCAATGGAAACGCGTCAATTTCGCAAAAACTCCCATTTATCGCAAAAACGTT